>CAWUFW010007302.1:0-170000 GCA_963921515.1 Calotriton arnoldi | reverse complement strand
CGTGCATTGCTTTTAGGCATAAAGATTTGAAGTAGGGCCTTAACACGACTAATATTATAGACTCTTGATTTGTTTTGCATTCACTTTTCTTTCTTCTCTACTATCCAACAATCTAAATATAGCGTGGACGGAGAAGTGGAGGCTAAAAGTAACAACGTGTGGGGAAACTCACTACTAGCACACAGAAGGCTGAGCGCTCGAATATTATCGCGAAACCAGTTGCACGTTATGCAATGATGATCTGTTTTTACTGTTACTGAAAGTAAAATGAGAAATGAAATCCATAATAAGTACACCCTGCTTGTGAGAAGTTGGCCTGGCATATGCTGTCCACTAATTATAGTGGGCACCTTGCACCAGTCCAAATCGACTCTTATGGTAGGTAGGTTAAAGACAACCTTATTGAAAGCTATCCTAGTGGTAGCTGTGGAGAGCAGCCTTCAGGCTAAGTCTTGAAGGAATGTAAAGCAGCTTGTTTTACCAGTCTATAATCTCTTGAGTGACCAAATGAAAGAGCACCACACCAGGTATATATTCAAAATATATGTATTTATTACTAAACACACCCCTCTAGTCTCTTTATGAGGCTAGAGTTCGAAGTACATAGGTTATAAGATCTTAAATCACAGTAATAGCACAAATACACGTTTGGGCCCTAGGGCGTACCAAACCATATACCAATAAAGTGGTATGCGAACCACGACTGAACTAGACACTAGGCCTAGAGCCTCTAGAAGTGCTTGGACCACACGGAACCACCCAAGGTAGTGACACAGGGGACCCACGGGAGACGCGTGCAGTGTAAATACACAACCGCGATACGCCGTTAACTTCTATGGAGAAAGTCGGGATCGGGAAAATAGAGGAAAGGGACACTTAAAAGAGGACTAGGACAAAACCCTTGGAGATCTAGGACTTTGAAGAGTCTCTACCCACGGGAGCACCGGAGTACTCGTGTTACCTCACCCAGGGAAGCCGGGTGCATAGGTGCCTTTCGGGGTCGGGTTTCGTCGTCGGTTCTTATGGCGATCTGCTGCAAAGTGCTGCTGGCGACCAGGAGAAAAGTGTCCGGGTGGATCCAAGAGTGGATCGGAGTTCTGAAGAACCTGAAAGCAGAGGGGACAGAGTCTGGGTCACTAGCCAGTGACCAGGAGGCGATGGACAGATGCCCACCGATGTCGAGTGCTTCAGGTGCGTTGACGGTCGTCTCGTTTCTGCAGCCACGAGGTCCAGGAGGCGTTGTCGGCGACCAGGAGCAGGATTCGGGCTGGTACACGATGTCTGTCGAGTGCTGCGGTGTCGGCGACCAGATTGGACCCAACAAGCCTTGGCAACGGCAAGTCTCGATGTAGCTGAAGATCGTCGATGGTGCAGACCAGCAAGGTCTGGGGAACTCACCCAGCAAGGGTAAGTGAGGGCAGGCCTGGAGCAACCAGACTGCCAAGTAAAGAAAAGATTGGCCTTCGGTAAGGGCTACTAGCCAACGGGCTAGCGACCGCGAAGGAGCCTCGTGACGCCGCACGTGGAGCTGGCTTACAGGACACTCGTGGAGTGGGGGCCAGTGATCTTCAGTGCAGGTGGTGCTGGAGGCTAGGGCTACTCGGAGCCCAAAGCACGACTTCTTGGGAGACCCAGAAGATGGTGCACTTGCAAGTGTGCTCGGTGTCCAGGGGTCACGGTCTCACGTTACCCACGATAGCCACGGGCCTCAGCTTTGCTGGGGACTCAGGGTAGCCTCGGGAAGTCTGAGAATCCACCTCTGGTGATGCGATGACTTCGGCGTCCGACGGGAGCTTCAGTGATGCGAACCGGACAGATGCTTCTTTGGTGCCTGCCAAGCAGGGAGTCACTCCTTGACCCCAAGGGAGATTCTTCAGTCCTCTAATCGTGAGTAGAGCGTCGAAGGTCCAGGATTCTGTTTCAGAGTTTCGTCCAGGTATAATCTAATCTTGCTGTGGCAAGGGTTCCCCATTTTAACCAGTAAAACAGGGAGGGACTAACTCTATGACCCCACCTATGGGAGGGTCAAGGGAGGGGTGGCTACACCCACTTCCCTTTGTTCAGTTTCGTGCCAGAGCAGGGGCAGGTAGCCCCTGAGCTGGTTTGAACTGGCATATGCACAGAGGAGCCTTTTGCTCCCCCAGTGCAGGACTTCAAAGCACTCTAAGAGTGCACCCACCCAGCCCCAATACACATTATCCTGTCTGGGGAGGTGGTCACACCTCCCTGCAACAGGAAACCTATTGTCCAGGCCTCCCCTGCCGGAGTTTCGTCCAGCAGCAGGAGGCCAGACTTGTGTCTGTGGCAGCAGCATCCATTTTGTGATGCCAGGGCTTCAGAAAGAAGTTACCGGGTAAGCCAGAGTTAACATGTCTTTCCCTCTAGAAGGGTGGAATGCTACCCCCGCCGCCAGGATTGGCGGGGGGTAGTATTCCAAGATGTTTGACACCAAACACGACATGTTTAGGTGCAGCCATTCCAAAGTTAGCATTTTACCGCGAGGATATAATGCGCTTAAGAGTATATGGTCAGGCTGCACTACAAACAGCATCAGAGATGGTCTCCGAACGCTGCAGAGGGGCCCTGCTCATGCAGGGGCACCCTCTCACATAGGAACCATGCACTCTGCCTTTAGGATTGATAAGGCCTGCCTTAGGAGTGACTTATAGGTTTCTAGGTGTGTATGTATTTCGTGATATAGGTAACCTATATCACAGTAAGGAGTGCATGCACCACCTTACCCAGGCTGCAGTAGCAGACCTGTGGTGTCAGTTTGGATGGCCTTCCAGGGGTGGCATAATACATGCTGCAGCCCCTGGCAGGCCTCTGAGGTACCTATGCCCTTGGTACATAGTATACCATATACTAGGGACTTATAAGGGCACTCCAGATCCCAATCAGAGATGTGCCTAAGGCACATGGAATCCATTTTACAGAGAAAGCAGATAGACTGGGGCCCTGAATAGCAGGATCCCAGTCCAACTAAGTCATAAACCAGCAAAACACCATAAAAAAAGTGGGGGCAACCATATAGTCAGATTCCACCTTCCTACACTGCTCAGTCCACTTCTAATGTTCTACGGCTTTTTTCAAACAAAAATAAAATTGATGTTAAGGGACAAGAACAAAGGTACTTAAATACACATTACGATAAACCATGTTCCCTCTAGTTCGGTTGCGTTCTCTGGCAACAGGATACAAATTCAAGTCGAAACTTTACAACAGGAACTAACGAAAACGTTGTTTAAACAAATCAAATTTAGGTATGGAAACCGGGTAAACGCGGAAGACGTCTGTGTAAACGCATCTTAGTACCTCCTCAAAGCGAGAAAATAAAGTTAACAGGAAATGAAAGGGTCAAGTAAGAAGTAAGCAGCAATATAAACTAAATTGCGGTCCAACCTCCTCTGCTCAGGAATTAAACCCATTAGGTATCAGCGTGAGAGAGACCGATTAAATAAAAAACAGCTGTCGCCATTGTACGTGGAGGGGAGAGACAGATTGAATAAATAAAAAAAATTAAAAAAACTGTCGCCATTGTGAAAACAAGCAAAATCGAAAGCACGGCCCGCAGCGTGTAACCTGATCCACCAGGAATGCAGCTGCCACCCTGCACGCCGCTGCTCGCACCCGAGAGCAAAACGCCGTGGGAGTGACACATTGGAAAGGAGGTGGGACATGCACCCGCCTTTGGCCATTTGCGTGCTTTCATTATTGAAAGACACACGCAAAGGCCAATCCAATGTGTGGGAGGAGTCAGACCCACACGGAGAAGTTTGGAGTGCTCACAAGAAGCCTCCCATAGAGCAGCGTATGCGCGCTGCGCTAGGCTCGACCTAAAAAGGCAATCACCGTGGGGCAAATACCGGCGTCCAGAGTAATAGATACTTACCATAGATTTGTAGTTCATTAAATTAAAGGAAAATGCTACTTACCAGTATGCATCTGTTCTTGGCATGTAGAGCTGCAGAGATTCACACTGTGCATAGATCGCCACCTGGTGTTGGGCTCGGATGCTTGCACCTTGTTGTTGTCTTGGAAGAAGTCTTTTGTAGTCACGAGATAGGCGACACCTCCCTTGGACGATAGTGCGCATGGGCATCGACTCCATCCTCAGATTGTTTTTCGCCATGAAGGGAAATGATGGAGTTTGTAAGAAACAGAAAGATGTCCATGAGAATGTATCCAAGTAAGATAACACTGGAACAGATGCAGGTTCCGGGGAGGTGGGTGGGCGTGTGAATCTCTGCAGCTCTACATGCCAAGAACAGATGCATACTGGTAAGTAGCATTATCCGTTCGAGGCATATGAGCTGCAGAATTCACACTTTGTGCATAGACTGTACAGCAGTGTCTCCCCTAGCGGTGGTCGCCTGTATTGGTTTGAAAAAGTGTCTTAAGAACAGCTTGGCCTACAGAAGCTTGTTGCTTTGCCTGCACATCTACACAATAGTGTTTGGTGAAGGTGTGTGTGGTAGACCATGTTGCTGCCTTACAAATGTCTTCTAGGGAATGTTCCCTAAGAATGCCATGGAAGCCCCTAGTTTGCGTGTTGAATGCGCTCTAGGGGAATTGTTAACGTACGTTTTGCTTTCCGATAGCATATTTGAATACATTTTACTATCCACCTGGCAATTCCAGCTTTGGAAATAGGATTGCCTTTATGAGGTGGAGAGAAAGCTACAAATAGTTGCTTTGTTTTCCTAAAGGCTTTAGTCCTGTCTATATAGTAAAGTAAAGCTCTTTTGACGTCGAGCGTGTGAAGAGCTCTTTCCGCTACCGAATCAGGGTTTTGGAAAAATACTGGTAACTCTACTGATTGATTAAGGTGGAAAGCAGAGAATACTTTGTGAAGGAATATTGGATTTGTCCTAAGAACCACCTTGTTACGATGTATTTGTAAGAATGGTTCTTGTATGGTTAAAGCCTGTATCTCACTTACTCTTCTGAGAGAGGTGATTGCGACAAGGAAGGCTACTTTCCATGTAAGGAATTGTAATTCGCATTTGTGTAAAGGCTCAAATGGGGGACCCATGAGTCTAGTAAGAACAATGTTTAGGTTCCACACTGGAGAGGGTGGCAGTCTGGGTGGAATTATCCTTTTAAGGCCTTCCATAAAGGCTTTGATAGCGGGTACCCTAAACAATGACAAATGTTGTCTGTTTTGTAGGTAGGCGGCCAGATGTAATCTAATTGATGAGTATGCCAGATTACATCTTTGTAGATGTAGCAAATAGCAGATAATGTTCTCAATTGAAGCATCTAGTGGGTCAATTTTGTTATTGTTGCAGTAAATGACGAAACTTTTCCATTTAGCTACATAGCAAGCTCTAGTAGTGGGGCGTCTGGCTTCCTTAATAATGTTCATACAGTCTGGTGGGAGGTTAAGGTAACCGAACTCTAGGATTTCAGGAGCCAGATCGCTCGATTTAGTTGTGCTGGATCAGGGTGCCTTATCTCTCCATGGTTCTGCGTTAGCAGCTTTGGGGAGAGACGTAATTTTTGGTGTGGAACTACTGAGAGTTCGAGTAGTGTTGTGAACCATGGTTGCCGTGCCCATGTTGGAGCAACTAGGATCATGTTGAGAGACTGTTGTTTGAGCTTGCGTACTACTAGTGGAATGAGCGGGAGTGGCGGAAAAGCGTACGCAAATCTGCCTGACCAGTTCATCCATATCGCATTGCCCTTGGACAACGGGTGTGGGAACCTGGCGGCGAAGGTTGGGCATTTTGCGTTTGCATGTGTGGCGAACAGATCTATGTCTGGTTGGCCCCACATGTGGAAGAAGGGTTGAAGAACTTGCAGATGAAGTTCCCATTTGTGTATCTGTTGAGTTTGACGACTTAACAGATCCGCTATCGGATTGTTCACCCCTGGAAGATGTTCTGCTAGGAGATACATTTTTTGTGGAATGGCCCATCTCCATATACTTTGCGCTAGATGAGACAACTGCAAAGAATGTGTTCCTTCTTGTTTCTGTATGTAATACATTGCTGTATGTGGTCTGTGCTGACTAGGACAGCTTTGTTGAGGAGATGTGTTTGAAACGACTTTAACGCTAGAAATATTGCCAGTAATTCTAGGTAATTGATGTGGAACAGTTTTTGTTGGGTGGACCACCTGACCTGAATTGTGTGGTTTAGGAGATGGGCTCCCCAGCCGGTGAGTGATGCGTCTGCTGTTAGCACTATTTGTGGAACTGGCTCTAGGAACGGCCGCCCTTTGGAAAGGTTTTGTATGTTCCACCACTGCAGAGAGCGGTGTGTGCGGCTGTCCACCAACACCAGATCTGTAAGTTGACCTTGAGCCTGGTTCCACTGACGTGCTAACCATTCCTGTAAAGGGCGCATCTGAAGTCTTGCGTGAGGTACAATGAAAATGCAAGAGGCCATCATTCCTATGAGCTGCATAAACACTCGTGCTGGGAGAGAGTGTTTGGGCTGAAACTTGGAGATGAGGGTTTGCATACTGGCTATCCTTGCTGGATTGGGGTATGCTAGAGCTTTTGAAGTGTCTATTGTGGCTCCTAGATACTGATGTATGTAGGAGGGTTGAAGGTAGGACTTGGTGTAGTTTACTGTGAACCCCAAGTTGTGTAGCAGCTGAATGGTTTGGTAAGTGTGGTGAACACATTGGTTGTGACTTGGCTTTTATCAGCCAGTCGTCGAGGTATGGAAATACATGGATTTGTTGTCTTCGCAAGTGCGCTGCTACTACTGCAAGGCACTTTGTGAAAACCCTGGGTGCTGTGGTCACTCCAAATGGAAGGACTTTCAACTGATAGTGTTGGCCTTCCACTGTGAACCTTCGGTATTTCCTGTGAGCAGGGTGTATGGGAATATGGAAGTAGGCGTCCTTGAGATCTAATGTGGCAAGGAAATCGCCTTGTTGAAGCAGTGGAAGAACCTGTTGAAGAGTGATCATGTGAAAATGATCTGACTGTATGTAGAGATTGAGAGGTCTGAGGTCCAGTATTGGCCTTAGGGTACCGTCTTTTTTTGGGATTAGGAAATAGAGAGTAAACTCCTGTTCCTTGATGTTGTATGGGGACTGGTTCTATTGCATGTTTTTGAAGCAGCGAAAGAACTTCCTGTTTGAGTGTGAGATGTTCCGTGGACATTGGACGCTGCTTGGGTGGTATGTTGGGTGGAGTTGCTGTAAGTTCCAGGCAGTAACCATACTGGATAATTTGTCTTACCCACTTGTCTGTAGTGATGGAATTCCAGACAGGTAGGAACTGTGAGAGTCTCCCTCCGACCGGAGTGGAATGGTCTGGAGGGAGTGGAAGGAAGTCACTGCTTATTAGTGGGGGAGGCGCGAGTGTTGTTGTTACCTCAGCCTCTTCCTTTGTTATTTCCCCTGTACCCACCTCTAAAATATCCCTTGTTGGGGGAAGTTTGAGAGGGGTTTTTGTAGGAGGAAGAAGCAGCGTCTGCACCGATGTTTTTGGATGCGCCTCTATAGAAGGAGCGTCGAAAGGAACCTCGTGTGGATGGGGACTGTAATGCACCCATGGATTTAGCAGTCTCCGTGTCCTTTTTCATTTTTTCTAGAGCTGTATCTACAGCTGGGCCAAAAAGTTGTTCTTGATTGAACGGCTGATTGAGGATAGTTGTTTGTACCTCCTGTTTGAAGCCAGAAATGCGCAACCAGGCATGTCTTCTCAGTAACACACTAGTGTTAATGGACCTAGATGCAGTGTCTGCTGCATCGAGGGCACACTTGATTGATGCATTAGTTATTAATTTGCGCTCCTGAATCAAATCATTGGCCTTGGTCTTATATTGATCAGGCAAATGCTGCAATAGGGTTTCCAGCTGGTCATAATGAGCCCTATCATACCTGGAAAGTAATGCCTGCGCATTGGCTACCCTCCAGTTATTAGCTGCTTGGGCAGCAACTCGTTTGCCCGAAGCATCTAATAATTTAGACTTTGTCCGGAGGTGGAGCATCACCGGAGGTCTGAGAGTTGGCATGTTTTCTAGCGTTGGTCACCACTAGAGAATCTAAAGGAAGTTGACCCTTGATGTAGGTGGGATCATTGGGAGCGGGTTTATATTTTTTGTCAATTCTGGGATTGAGAATTCTAGCCCTTACGGGGTCTTTGGATATGTCTGGGGCGTGTTTAATGACGCCTTCTAACATTGGTAAAGTTTGTACAGTCCTTTCTGACTGTGCAAAAGGTGTCCATTAGGAAGTCCTCCTCTATGGGGTCCAAATACATTTGAACACCATGGTACTTGGCAGCTCTGTCTATAAGCTGACCAAAGCCAATATTGTCATCTGGGGGAGATGGTTTTGTGGGGTATGCATGTGGATCAGGAAGGTCTGGAGGATCTACTGGGTCATCATAATCATCCCAATTGTCCTGTGGTACGTGTGTGTCGTCATCAGGGTCAATGAAAGGGTCATTATCCCCTTCCCCACCCCCTAAATCATCATCATTATCCTGTGGTGGTGAGTATGTTGGAAGTATGGGAGAATTTGGAGAAAAAGGTTCAGTAGGAAGAACAGGAGAACAGGGTCGTAAAGGTGAAGTGGCACAGTCTCTTCTTTACAGGCACCTCAGGGATGTGTGGGGTGTCGAATTTTCTCTTGTTGTGTGGAACATTGATCACATGTCCTGTTTTAGGGTCCACTTGCAGAGTTTTTTGTTGCGGATCGATGGGATCCGGTCGAAAAAGTTCTTCCTGTTCGAGAACCGCTTTCGGCGTTGATTTTTTCGGGTCAGAGCAGGGTTTAGATTTCTGCTCTGGAGCCTTGGAAGGGGTTTTTGGATCCTTCGGCTTCAATGTGGAGCCGGAAATCTTTTTCGGTTCCGAAGATTTTGGTTTCGGATCCGAGGCCTTTTCCTTCGGCGCCGAGGTGCTCGCTGCCGATGGCTTTTGGGGACTGCGAGAGCAGGACGAGGCTCCGGCTTCGGTGCCGATGGTGTCTGCGGGGCGGTGATATGTGGCTTGCTCGGTCACGAGCCGCCAGAAGGCTTGTCCTTTGTCTTCGGAGCTGGGCCCGGGGGCGGGGCTTCTGAAGCTTTGTTTCGGTCGCGACTGGGGCCAGCAGGCGAAGTTTTGACCGGAGCCTTCTTTTTTTCAGGTGGGGTTGGGGCAGTTGTACTCACTCGTTGACCTGGAGTGATGTGGTCGTCGGAGTCGTCTGCCTCGGAAACGATTTCCAGGTCCTCCGAATCATCCTCCGGGACATCAGGGCCTTCGTTGAAGATGTCCTCCGGCACCGGAGCTGCTCGTTGCGCCATAACGTGTCGTGGGGCCCGGCGATCACGGATGGTCTTTTTAGATCGAAAGGAGGTGCAGGCCTGGCAATTATTCTCCTCGGGCGAGAGACAGAGGTTACAGACCTTGTGTTGGTCGCTGTGTGGGAATTTAGCTCCACACTGGGGGCATTTTTTAAATGGAGTCTGTTAGATTTGGGGGTCTCTAGTTGGCATAGGTAGGTACCTGTGACAAATAGGGACCCTTGCGTCTAGTCAGGGTAAGGGGCTACACTCCTAAAATAACCCCTGCTCACCCCCTTGGTAGCTTGGCACGAGCAGGCAGACTTCTCAGAGGCAGTGTGTAAAGCATTTGTGAACACATACAGTAATACAGTGACAACACTACAGATGGACACCACACAGGTTATATTATAAAAATAGTATTTTTATATAGACTTAACACAAGACCAAACGACAAAAATCCACAATACTGTACTCAAAAATAGACTTTAGAATGTTATAAAATAGTTCAGTTCTCTCAAGTTGTAGATGCGACACTTTACTCTCAATGTACCTTTAAATGCGTAACGCAAAGAAAACAAAAGGGTCGCAGGGAAGGTGATGCGTCGGTTCCTTACTGCTGCGCAGGGGAGTTGATGCTTGCTTCCTTACTGTGTGGGGAGTTGATGCGTCGGTTTCTTACTGCTCTCCGGTGCGATGCGACAAGATGGCACCTCGATGCGATACTCTTCTCCGGTGCGATGCGATAAAATGGCGTCTTGGTTGCGATGCGACAACTTTGGTGCGATGCGTGCACGCCCGAGCGGCGAATCGATGATCTTTGGAGCCACGACAGGCCCTGCGACGCACTTCTCCGGTGATGCGACGATGTCCTCTGTGGAAGCATCCCGCTTCTCCGGCGATGCGCCGCGCTTCGGCGATGATGACAGCGGCGTCTCGCTTACTCGGCGATGCGATGACAGTGGCGACACGCTTCTCGTCGTTGCGTCGCGCTTCCAGCTCCCAGCGACACGCAGTCTCTCAGAAGGCCCAGCACAACAGCAGGCACTTCAATTCCCAGCAAGGGAATTCAGGGGGGAGCTGGTTGGTGAAGTCTTGTATCCCTGAGACTTCAGGCAGGCGGCAAGCTCTAGTTCAAGCCCTTGGAGATTCTTCTTCAAGTTGATAGAAAGCACACTCAGTCCTTTTCTCCTTTCTTTGGCAATGAAGCAACCACTGCAGGCCAACCCCCAAACACACAGCACAGGAGTAGTCTCCTCCTTCAGCTTCCTGGTTCTTCTCCTCAGCAAAGGTTCGTCTTGATTCCCAGAAGTGATCTTGTTGTATACTTCATAGGGTGTCCATAAACGGGCTTTCTAGACTCATGTCCTTATATAGGCATAACCCAACCTGCCCTTATATAGGCGTAGAACCCCAGGCCTTATTTAGGCATAAACCATGCACACCAAATACAGGCATGGCTTCCGACATCCGTCCACCCTAACGTCTCAACGAGTCCATGAAAAAACAGACCCTCAGGCTGCGGGAGTTTCCCTTGCCCAGGACTATTGATTTCTTCAAGGACTCATACATTATGCATGAACCTCTTATTCCCTAAGGGATTCATTCATGACGTCTTTCGCTGCCCAACTCACGTCAATGCTACCATTTTCAGGTATAAATATACCTTCCCAAACCCCTGTAAATCAGAGGAGACCTCGACTTCAGAGGAGCCCGATTCCCGGCCAGACGCACTGAGAAGACACTGTCATTCCTGCACGCAGAGAGTCCAGCTTCCAGTGATCTAACTTCCCTTGCGGGGTGTTGGAGTTCGAGTCCGGATAGAGATTCCTACCTCTCTCATTCTTCAGGTATGGAGCAGACTAGAACCTAGAGGGACTCTTGGCATACTAGACTCTTGGCATACTAGACTCTTGGCATACTAGGCGTAACTTACTCTTGGTATACTCTAGTCAGGAATACAGCACCTACTTCTACTTCTCCCTATACCTAGGATAGGTTAGGTACACTGGGATAGAACTAGGGTAGAAACGCATCGTATGAGTACTCGCATTTTTAGGTTGTGTCATTTTATGTAAATGCATACATGCTAAAAAGATAATGCTGACGCAGTATTATTTATTTTTACTGCTCACCTTGTACATTATTTATCTCGCATACTGTCTTGTGATCATAACAGCACATATAACTTACAACAGAAACAAGACTGTTCAATAAATCCTTTATTGAAACGCCCGTCTATTATTTCTGTGTAACTCTGAGAATAACTGAAACATGCACGACTGAGCTGAGTGAAATGGTTATCTATTGTTTCTACGACTCTGGGACACATCCTGATTCTGTAAGGGAAACACAGTGGTCATGTTCTGCGGCAGCCAGAAACTAATCCCTTCTTGTCGTCAAGAAGTTTCTAGTGGCCTCTGAGCTAGCTGGCACAAGTAATTAAGTTTAATATACTCGATAGGGACATACCGACCTTAGTCCTATGTCAAACCTATAGGATATATTATTCCAATGCGCAGAGCCTAGAAGGGAAATAGGAGCTACACTACATGGCGCCAAACGTTTGGTAAGGCAGTAATTCAACGTTAGATACTGAGTAACTCAGCTGTGCACTTTTATTTTTCTCTCAGAGACCCCCTACCCCATATACTCCAAAAGACGTCTGGAGTGGGCAGGGTTAATATCCGCCACGGCTACATAGGGGAGGCCCCTATATATTAGCTGTTTGGTTTGCTCAACGTTGAAGGATAGACTGTTCCACAATATTGTGCATCTTATCTTTGTTTCCTTGAAACTAGTTCTACAAAATGAATGTAGACGCCGAAAACGGTGTAGCTGCGGCTGAACCAGCCCAAGCAGCGTTATTTAACAACACAGGTTTAAATGAAGCCGAAGAGGGTGTCAAGGACATTCCTCCTAACTTAAGAAGAGCCATTACTCTAAAACTTATAAAACATGGCCTATCTCCAAGAGGAGGTAGAGCAGTTTTCGTGATAGAGGCACACGAATCCTTTCAGACAGAGGTATTCTATTCATGGGTAATATTTCCTGAATCCAATTCAGTAACACACATGTTTCACTTCTACAAAGAAGATGAACCACCAGAGGAATACATTCCTTTCGAGGATATTGAAATTCCATAAACATACCAGGAGCACCAGCTCTGGTTTAAAGGCGCCCTAAAACATCACAGAAATATAACCAGGCTCGGTCCGCTAGGCAGACCAGGAGCAACATGGCCGATTCTAGCCGGCTACACACCTCATCCAGACATCGAAATAATGTCAGACGAGGAACTACTTAATCAACTCACAGAGTTAATAAAAATCTACAGACAATTGGTTCAATATGTCATGAGGACTTTCACAGTCCAACAACCATTAACACTTCCAAATCAAGCTCCTCCACAGGGGAGTACACTAAAAAATTACACCACAGACTCTATACGCAGTCATGGGTAAAATGCCCACTAAGCGGGAGCAAATTCCGTTTTGGATAGCTCAAAAAATTACTCAAATCGAAGCAGTATTTCCAAATACTAGCCCATATGAGAAACACAAAATCCTAACCATCAGTTTACCAATGGGGATCACACCACAACTGGAAGACTGCACCACTTGGGGCTCAGTCTTTGCTGCCATCTACACTAAAACACACGGCATTCCGTCAATTGCGGTAATACCAGATGTCCTAAAACAAATTCAAAACGAATATGGGGCAGAGCCTGCTTTAAATTTAGGTATGAAATTACTGAAAATGTTTGAAAAGGTCTCAACAATAATATTATCTAATATTAAAGGGAGGCAGCAGCAGTGGCGATCCGACAAAAACTAAGGGAATTCGATGTTACAGAACATCAAACAGAGCTACCCAGAATTATAGAGCAGTCATATGCAGAATTAGGCAGAGATAGTTTGGGTGGGAGACCAGTTAAACCAAAACTATCTGAAAGTTCTGAGAAGGACTCAATTAAACAAACTCCTACATCTTCTAAAAAGAAGTGGGAATCTAACAAACAAAATTCAAACGAGAAAAGATCTCAATCCCGAGGTAGGTCTCCTCAAAAGGAGCCCTCTGAAAGGAGGTATAACCTCAGGAATAGGGATAATTTGAGAAAACCTGATAGGTATCAAGATAATGATACACGTTCCTCTCGTCCCTTTCAGGTCTCATCACAGACTTCGGAAAGAAGAGGCGGTACAGAAGATAGAGAAGAACGCGTGAAATCGAAAGACAAGCACGCAACAAAAATTAAAGCTAAACCTCAATTCTCCAAAAAGAAAGTAGCAGGTCTGAAGATAAGACATGCCGAGAATAATGAGATCACAACTCAAAAACGGGGAATGGGCTCAGACTATGCTGGACAGTGCAGCAGAAGTCACAATAGCTCGCCAGAACCTGATGGAACTTCTGGAGATAGTGGACTTGAATGAGTACATTACGGTAGAAACTGTAGACACCAGGGTTAGTACTCCACAAAGGTTATATGAAATAACACTCCGGATGGAGGGAGACAAACCTAGACAGGTTAAAGCACTTTTTGGGAAAAACTATCAAAGGGTTATGACATACTTCTAGCAGAAAAAGACTGGCCACCACAATTTGTCAGGGAGTGCCCACACGGCGAGGACATGATTATGCCTGCCTTCTCCAATCACATTCCAATTCACTTAAAATATACATATGCCAGAAAATGGGCAATAGCCCAGGCTCCAGCATTATATAAAAATCATGTAGGATGGGATGAGGACTCCCCTCACCATAAAATACATCTGAAACATGAACCTACTGCACAGAGGCAGTATCCAATTAAGCAAGAAGCTAAAAAACAGGTCAGGGAGATTTTAAATCAACTTGAATACCAAGGGGTGATTGAAACTAGCACCTCATCTATGAACAATCCTTTGTTTCCTGTCTCCAAACCAGACAATACATATCGTCTAGTTTTGGACTAGACATTTAAACACTTGTTCTAAAACTTTTGCAGTGCAAAATGCACATAGCACAGCATTAATGAATAACATTGTGCGCAAAAAATACAAAACCACATTAGCCATCTCAAATGGATTCTTTTGTCAAAATATAGCACCTGAAAGTAGGTACTTAACGGCATTCTCCATAATGGGGACCCAGCGTCACTTTTGTCGACTCCACAGCCCAGGTTTATTCTCAGCGAGAGTAACGGAGTTGCTACAAATTTATGACAACGAGGCATTGTCCTATGTTGATGATATTTATCTGACAGACGATGACTTAGAAAAACACTTGAACAGGGTTCGCACCATTATATTGGGATTCGCCTCTGAGGGCTATAAGTTCAACTTTAAAAAGTCCCGAATTGCCCATCTCAATGTCCTATTTTTGGGATATGAGCTTTCAAGTGAAGGCAAGAGCTTGGCAGCTAACTTTCTAGAGAAGTGTGCGCTGATCCAACCTCCTAAGACGCTAAAAAACTTACAATCAATCCTGGGTTTCCTCAATTTTGGTAGAACATACATTCTAAACTACGCAGAAAGGGTTAAACCTCTACGCACTAATCAAACCTGATTTTTCAATCAAAAACTGGACACAGGAACACAGAAATTTTGCGTTCACTCCAGGCTAACATGTTAGCAACAAATCACTTACAAACACGCGTAAGTCAAAGAAATTTGGTGATTCGAATAATTTCGGGTCAATGTGGATTCACTTACTTAACCTTTAATGAGGGTGAGAAAGTACCAATCGCGTACAAATCACATTTGTACACACAAGCAGAAAATGCGCTTCAGTTCAACTGAAAAATTCTGACAGCAGTTCAAACAGCTGTAGCAAAAGAAAGAGCCTTAGCCCAAGGAAACGCATAATTGTCGTTACCCCAGTACCAGCTTTAGAAGCAGTCACAAAAGCGAGCATTCCCAATGCTAAAGCTTTACATCCGAGATGGATACAATGGGTTAATTCTCTTACTGCAACTGATGTTGAATATGTATTTGATCCAGATTTAAAAACACAGGCATTTCTCCAATATGAACAAGAATGTCCTCTGCCCACTAAGATTCTGCCCCTCGATCAGTATGAATTCGTAATTTACACTGACGGATCCGCACAGCCCGCAACAGGGAGTAAGCAAGCTTACAGTGCAGCGTGTGCTATCGTTAAAGGTCGCATACGAAATGGCATCTTCAGACCTATGGTCACAAAAACTCAGTCACTAGGTGATTGTACAGCTCAGCGAGCTGAACTACAGGCATTCAAACTGGCACTTGAAAGTACGGATCGAGAATTCCTCACACTGATAGTGTGCGATTCCTTTACTGTGTTCAGTCGTATAATGACTATATACGAACCTGGCTTGAAAATGGTTTTAAGGATGCAAAAGGTGGCACAATTAAGCACAAACTGATTTGGGAACAAGTAGTTCTGTTGAAAAACGAACTACCAAAGGCTCACGTGATTCACACACTGAGTCATCAGCGTGATGGCGTTCACGTTGCAGGGAATTCATTGGCTGACGAAGCCGCGAAGGGGGCTGTTCAGACGGCTTCCGTAGCTGCGATCACTCGTTCAAAAACAAAAATAGACGGTGAGATAATGTTAGCTGTCAATGCTTCAAGCAAAGGCAGCAGTGCAGCATTACCAAAAAAGTTTCCACTCAAGTACTCTTATGTAATTGATGCGAATAACGTTCCTTTTGCTCGAATCCCTGGAGTGGGGGATAGGGTAATTCCAAACATGGAACGAAGAACAGCCTTGATTTATGAAACACATTTGGGGGAGGGTCTGTCACATCAAGGGATCTCAAAAACAATTTTGACGTTAAAAGAGATGTACTGGTGGCCTGGAATGAATACAGAAATTCACATATTCATCAACAATTGCTTAGACTGCAAATTACAGCGAGAGAGCCATCAGACACCATGCAGCGAATGCGGCAGCCCAGTGCAGACACCACTGTTAGACAGCATTAGGCTATCTAATCGCCAGCGTCCTACTGGACATAGGCATTCCCGCAAATACTAATTCTAGGTTCCTATGGTTATGGCCTCAGCGCTCAGCTGACGCTCGAACTGTTATAAAAGATTTGCGAGTCTTTATCGGCACATACGCAATAGGCACGTTTCATTCTGACCAGGGTCCTGCGTTTAGCTCTAGGGCTTACAAGGAGGCTATGGCCAGTCTGGGCGTTGCATTGCGGTACTCCTCTCCATTCCATCCTGAGGGAAATTCTGTTGTGGAAAGGAAAAACCGGGACATAAAGCAATCTATAACAGCTAGGGTATTAGGTTCGGGTGATGGGTGGGTCAAACACCTCATTAGCGTTCAGCGCGCTCTTAACAATCTGCCAAGAAGTTCTCTAGGGGAGTCACTCCATATGAGGTCCTATTTGGGACAAGAATGTGGGTTCCAGACTTAGAACACGTAGGCACAGTGGTGGACAAAAAGAATTTGATATCAAAGATAGTTTGGCTGTTTTACAGGAACTTAACAAGTTAAGAACGAAACAAAGCAACGTATCCTTACAGCCAACCACCACTGGGGAAAAATCGGCGGTCCCAGCAAGGCCTGTCTGGATTCCAAAAATTGGGGATCTGGTCAGAGAAAAAATCGCGGACAAGAAGGAATTTGGACCTTCTTACAGACAACCGGTACCTGTTCTAGCTGTTCAAGGAACAAGGACAGTACTTCTGCCGCCCCTTGCTGGAAGAAAGGAGAAAAGATTTGTGTCAATCGACCTGATCAAACCACAGTATGTGGCCAATACTAAGCAGTAGGCCTCGTGGACTCCGACCTAGTAGCTTACGCACTCCTCTCGCTACTATTCAAGAGGTTCAGACTGAAAGACTGATCACGATCGAGAATTCAGCTGTAACGCATGAAGGACTATGCAACCAAGCTATGGAACTCATCCCTCTTGAAAACCAAATAACAGTTCGTCCAAATACACCTGTCTACACCAACGTGACTCGTGAAGAACTGGTTCCTGTGATTTCAACGAATCCTGATGCAATTCCAACAATTGACAGAACTGCTTCTGGCTATTTCATTGACTTTGATACGTTCTCAGAGGATCCAAGCGAACCTGAAACGCACGCCAGCATCATCAAAATTCAAGCAGCAAGTACAAGACTTTGTTCACTTTCTGAAAAAGACTTATCTGGTTTCTCCATGGATTGAACTCTGGATTACATCTGGACTTTTTGTTTTCCTGCTCTTGCTAGCTTTGGTAACAACAGTAAGCATGCTTATAGGTGGCAGATACATCCATGTGAACATTGAAGGAAAGGACATAAACGTGCTTTTGAAACCACATAAATCTTCCCATCGTGAAGCAAGAGACTTGTCATCAGTGAACATCACAGCTGTTCCTATACAGGATGGTATAGTGTGGGACAAAACAGATTATGAAATATTCGGCCCAAGTGAACAATTGAACATTCCACATTTGTTTAAAATTTCACTAAGCGATTTGATAACGTCCAGTACCTATTCAGATGATTGGGACACAGACTGTTCAAGATATGTTTGATCTAGAAAAATCTGCTGCATTTTCTAAAAATGAATATTTAGAGGGTACAACTGATTACGAAGAACTGTATTGTTATAACCACTATGGTCATCATTATTTGCACAAAACTGCATATCCAAGAAATATATTTATGTATAATCAATGGGAACATTGTCCTACACCACCACAAGGTAGTTCGAAAACTTTTGCCAGTAAATTTCCATATTTTTCAGGTTATAATACATCTGATCCAGAAACGTTTTACTATAAAAATGTAAACAAGACAGGACTGAAAATTATGTTAACAAATACAAAACAGATTTACTCTGAAGCATTTATTGCCCAACTGTCTACACAAGGTTTCGACTTATGTAAAGACACAATTGAGACAAAAACTGTCTGGGGTAGTAAAGATTGGCAAGTACAGGGTATGGAAGCTTTATTTAGGGCCTGCATAATCCCTGAAGTAGAACTGGCCTTATAATACAGACTTGGCAGTACTTCCAGGGACACTTAGTCATCTTGTGTGTCTAAATCAGTTCATTTAAATTTCATGATAGGAAATGACTTTGATTTTGAACAAACTTATCGATCATTTTCGTCAGTTGATGAATTGTTGTTTATTCCCTAAGGGATTCATTCATGACGTCTTTCGCTGCCCAACTCACGTCAATGCTACCATTTTCAGGTATAAATATACCTTCCCAAACCCCTGTAAATCAGAGGAGACCTCGACTTCAGAGGAGCCCGATTCCCGGCCAGACGCACTGAGAAGACACTGTCATTCCTGCACGCAGAGAGTCCAGCTTCCAGTGATCTAACTTCCCTTGCGGGGTGTTGGAGTTCGAGTCCGGATAGAGATTCCTACCTCTCTCATTCTTCAGGTATGGAGCAGACTAGAACCTAGAGGGACTCTTGGCATACTAGACTCTTGGCATACTAGACTCTTGGCATACTAGGCGTAACTTACTCTTGGTATACTCTAGTCAGGAATACAGCACCTACTTCTACTTCTCCCTATACCTAGGATAGGTTAGGTACACTGGGATAGAACTAGGGTAGAAACGCATCGTATGAGTACTCGCATTTTTAGGTTGTGTCATTTTATGTAAATGCATACATGCTAAAAAGATAATGCTGACGCAGTATTATTTATTTTTACTGCTCACCTTGTACATTATTTATCTCGCATACTGTCTTGTGATCATAACAGCACATATAACTTACAACAGAAACAAGACTGTTCAATAAATCCTTTATTGAAACGCCCGTCTATTATTTCTGTGTAACTCTGAGAATAACTGAAACATGCACGACTGAGCTGAGTGAAATGGTTATCTATTGTTTCTACGACTCTGGGACACATCCTGATTCTGTAAGGGAAACACAGTGGTCATGTTCTGCGGCAGCCAGAAACTAATCCCTTCTTGTCGTCAAGAAGTTTCTAGTGGCCTCTGAGCTAGCTGGCACAAGTAATTAAGTTTAATATACTCGATAGGGACATACCGACCTTAGTCCTATGTCAAACCTATAGGATATATTATTCCAATGCGCAGAGCCTAGAAGGGAAATAGGAGCTACACTACAATCTAAAGTTCTGGGTCCCCCTTTTTATACACAGTTTCTCTTTGTTCTCGGAAGGCAGAGAGGCCTTTGCCTAGTCCAAAACCAGTTCTGGTCAGTCTTGGAGCACTTTGTTGACAAGACTCCTTCTTTCCTTTCACAGTGTAGGCCAGGGACATCAGACACCACAGGAGGTGGAGCCAGCATTGTGGAGGAAAGGCACAGCCCTATTCAGGTCCCAGGTGCAACTCCTCCCTCCTATCTGCATGCAGATCTCTCTATTCAGCCCTGTGCTGACTCACCCTGTCTCCTGGAAGCCCCCAGCCCCTGTCACTCAAACTCCAGACAAGGAATACACAACCTAGCAGAGGCAGGCTTGGATAGTTAGGCAAGAAAATACCTACTTTCTAAAAGTGGTATTTTCAAAAACAGAATGTTAAAACCAACTTCACTAAAAGATGTATTTTGTCATTCTGAGTTCAGGCATACTAAACTCGAATTTCTACCAGGTTCCCTGAGTCAGTTAGGATTATAAGATGTAATAATCTAACTGCCCATTCTGGCCTATTGGGGAACAGGTAGCCTTGCAATAGTGAAAAACGAAAATGGCTGTAATTCACTATTAGGACATGCCACACACACCAGGGCATGTCCTACCTTTTACCTACAACGCACCCTGCCCTTGGGCCTACCTTAGGGGTGACTAATATGTATAAAAGGGAAGGTTTAGGGACTGGCAAGTGGGTACACTTGCCCAGTCAACATGGCAGTACCAGACTGCCCACAGGCTCTGCAATGGCAGGCCTGAGACACTTTACAAGCTGCTCCGGTGGGTGGCACAACCAGTGCTGCAAGCCCACCAGCAGCATTTGATTTACAAGCCCTGGGCACACGCAGTGCACTGTACCAGGGTCTGACAGTAAGCCAAACATGGGAGTCACTAATCCATACATCAATTTACCATAGGGAGCACTTGCACTGTGGCACTGAACAGCAGTGGCACAGTGCCCAAAAGCATCTAAAACCAGCAAAAACATAAGAGGCAACAGCAAAAAATGGAAGGGAGACCCACGCCAATGGTGCCAGGTCTAACAGAGTCCTTTTCATTAGCCGTAGGCCCGAATGGCGTTGATAGGCCCAGCAGCCCGCGCCGACGAACGGAATCGAGGATTTGAGGAGCACGTCGAAGAGCACGCAAACGAAGACAATACCGTCAAGTTTTTGATGTTTTGCGCGTCGAAAAGGTTTGAACAATACAGTACGGAACCGGAGCGCAGAAGTTACATCCGAACCCGATGGCGGAAAAAACCAATTTGAGGATGGAGTCGATGGCCATGCGCACTATCGTCCAAGGGAGGAGTCGCCTATCTCGTGACTACAAAAGACTTCTTCCAAGACAACAAGGTGCAAGCATCCGAGCCCAACACCAGATGGTGATCTATGCACAAAGTGTGAATTCTGCAGCTCATATGCCTCGAACATGTTTTACCAAGAACATTTTCATTAAGACTGGCAGGGAGCTAAGTGACTCTCGACTGCTGTGCCAAAACTCTTGTATACGACTACTTATTTTTATGCGTATATACTAATTTAGCACTTGGAGAACAGCTACTGCTAGCTCAGGCTGCAGTGAAGGCTTCAACCACAACTGGTGAACTTTCAAAGTGTGGAGCGTAAGACTAAACCATGAATTTGATTGCTGAGCGAGTGCAGTAAGTGCACACAGCTTTTCAAGTGGGTTTCAGAAAGAAGTGGTGGGTTCTCACAGAGATCGTCTTTTTATTAACTAAAGACGGGAGCGGACTAGGATATGAATACGGGACAGGAACGGAGTAAGGTCTACGAAAAACAATGCTAGACAGATACATAAAACAATGGAAAAAGAATAAGGTAGTACAAATAAGAAGAGTAGCCCATCACAAATGATAGTTCGTATGCTCCATGAATAATGGTCTGTATTCACAATAAGGCAAACACTGAAGAAAGACGCTGTGTGAATCTCTGTGCATGAGGCACTCAGAACTCAATTGCACCCTTTGGTAACAATATCCAAAATTAGAACTCAAACACAAGAGAGGACCAATGAAACAGAGCAAGAGGAACAGAATTCTGAAACAGCTATCAGGAAAGGTAGGACGGGATGCTAACAAACACGAACGGGGATATAGCGACAGAATAGAGAAAAAGATGACAAACCAAACTGAAAGGAAAAGAAGGACAAAGAAAACTAGGAAAGGCAAATAAGTAACGGACACAGGGATTCGTAGTATTCAGAACCTCAGGAATACAGGGTACAAAATCTGCAATAGAAACAAAAACTGGACGGAAAGTATGCAGAGCCAGCACTAGCAATCTCCATACAAACAAAAACAGGAATGGAAGTATGCACACAGAATATGGAACAAGAAATCTGCATACAAGCAAGAGCAGCTTGGGAAAAGCAAACAACTTTGAAAATGAAAAGCCGACAAACTAGGAACAGGCTCTCAAGCAGAGCAGAAAGTTAGACCACCCTCGTACAGAGACTAAACAATTAAGACAGTTGCATGTCCACCGAGCTTACAGGGAAGAAATAGCTGGTAGTTCAGTGAAGGAACAGAGAAACCGGGAGAGAAGCAAGTATGAATATTAGACAGGTGCTAAGAATCTGAGCTCCACCAATGCAGAGAAGGCTGAATTGGGACTTTGAGAGATAAAAGACTTAAGAAGATGCTAGAAGCAAAAACAAAGTAAATGGAGAAACCTGGAAAAGAAAAAGACAGGAAAGCATTTATGTATACTTCACTGAAATCGTAGAGACTAGAGACCATAATACACAGAGCTGTACACCTCCAGGGCATGATCTCGGTACGGTTAGAGAACAGAAAAAAGGACTATAATGCAGCTGAATGTGCGTGTGGTAGCTAGGCATGAAGTGAGATGTGGTGCAAGGTGTGCAGTGTCTGGGGTGTTCCATAGTATACCGGGGCAAAGGCAAAAACCCACAGGGTTTTCATGAGCACCATTTGGCAGTAGGATAGCAGTATCCGGACACTCGCATGCAGCTTGAAGAACTATCAAATCTACTCTGGTGGTTTTCTACAAACGGTTGCCTCTTCTTCCACAAACATATTTCTTCTCTCTTCTGTAGCCAAGCTCAAGCACACAGGGCAAAGCTTTCTCAATGCTCTCCTGAAGTTGCAAATATGCATACCTACAAAACTATATGATGGATACAGAAAGTTGCAGATTAATTGCAAGATGGACAGATTAGGACAGAGCTGGATGTATATAGCTAAAGGTTGACTGAGTAAAGGACCCACTCTGTAAACTCAAAAGGGAGCTGTTTTTCCCTTGGTTTATGAAGGGGTGAGTGATGTGCTAAATCTGCCCAGAGGTCATGACAAAGCTCTTAGCACTCCATGTCTGCAAAGTGTCATCTGACTGCCCTGAAATGCAAAAACAATGTCTACCAAGAAAAATATTGTCAACTCTTCACTTACCAAGACTGTCCACTCTGCATATACTAAGGCTAAGTGTAAGAATCAGAGACCTCCCATCAGGCACCATTCATCTGTGCCATCCCCAAGGGTTTGGTGTCGTTTTTCCTCAGGTGTACTGAATATACACAAGGCGTGGGTGAATTTGAAGTTCAAAGTCTACTTTAAAGAACTTTGGCTAAAAGATGTAATCACTCCAAGAGGACTAAACATGAAGGAACGTGTTGGCATGGATTCAGATTACCAAGCAACTCAGAAAGAGGTCCAACGCCCCACGTGGCAAGAACATTTACCTTAGATATTTCAGAGAAAAGCAAAACGGCTGCTAGAAACATATGGTTGGTTCAGACTACAATCAAAAACAGGGAGTGGAGGATCAATAAAACGTACCTGTATCAATAGCATGCAATGCCCTCAGCACATCTAACTGCGGAGTCTCACAACGTTTTTTTAATGTGTGAATGAAGGGTTGTGGTAAACAAAGGGTGCAGAGGAAGTGACCTGGTTCCAAAGAGGATCCAGTATGGCCACTTCACCAACGCATTCTGCAAAACATTACCCTGGTGCCAGAAGGTTTATCTTAAGAGAAATTAAATTCTTTTTTTTGTATTCGGTTTTCTTCTTTGTTGCACGGCACATTCAGTGTTCTTTGATCCACTACACATACCCAAACAGAAACTGAAGGGGTGTGCAACCTAGGTCCGGATCTGTATAAAAACCATTATGTAAGAATCATTGCATGCAAATTCATATTTATTGAACATACGAAAATGGATCAAGCCATCCGGACCCTTGCTAGACACCCCTGCCTACAGCAGTCGTCGTGTTTTCCACAGGCTGCAAACTGATGAGATCAGTCTTTGCATAAGTAGATGTTAAAAAACTGACCTCTATTAAGAATCATCCAACACGTGGTAGAAGCTGGTTTTCCATGCAAGAAAAATCTAATGCTCAAATGTGAAAGATACTTTAATAACACAGCCAAACACTTCGCTAAAATAAAATGGCTATTACTCAGACGTCGCCAGCTTTACAAATGTGCAAGTCTGGTGACATTAATATTTTGCCAAGATTTGAAAGAGAATTGATAAAGTATCGTCAAAAACTTTCACAAAAGAGATTATCTCTGATCCTCAGGTGGCAGTTAGATTAAAAAGAATTATACTTCAGTAGGAAAACGCACACGTCTACCGGTTTTCAAAATATATCATTTTTATAGGCAAGTTTGTGCTGCTGTAATTTACAGTACGTTTAGCAACCTTTGCTCAATTTTCATCTGATCTTGAAGAGTAGTTTGTCACTTGCAAATCAAAGACAGAGTGTGAGTCTATCACTGCATGGTTCCTTCGAGGAAGATACATTTATACAAAATGGCAAAATCTGATATGAGGAAAAAAGCCATGCTAGGTGGAACAGAATGGCAAACGACCCATTTAAAACAAACTTTGAGATACGTGGACTTAAATAAAATATACAGTTTTAAAAGTTTTATTTTACAATTTGTGGAAAGGCAGAAGAGAACACTTAACATTTTCTTAACTCTGGACTGTCAGATTCGTTTGCAGTTTGTGCATGAAGCCTATGCATACACATGGAAAACAGAAAAGGGAAAATGTACACATGCACATCATATGGTTGCGTTGAAGAAGAAAAAAAAAACAAGAAAAAAGGAGTGGATAGTGGGCAAGGGGCTTTTAAAATGTACCCCCATTCACTCCCCTTAGGTTGATCTGCACAATGCCTGTACTTTCATATTAATGTATGCTGCGCGCTCTCACTCACATATACTCAACAATAAGCCATTTCATAGGGATGGCAGACAGTCGGACCGGCTACCTGTTGAAAGCTGAGCACTCAGTACAACACTGGAAGCTGTGCATGGAACCTGCTGTTCACGGGAGTGAAATGATGAACTGCACAAGCTCCAGTGCTAAGAATCATCCCTGCTGCCTCGTGCTTCAATATTTCCCTCAACCCTTTCCCAACTCCTCCAATAGTGGGGTAGCATCACAAACATCACCACTCCCTGTGACTAGTTTGGAACGCATGGCGAGGTGTTACGGGGTGCCTCCCCTGAGATTGATGCGTATCACCCATACTCTATAGGGTGCCTTCCCCGAGATTGATGCGTAGCACCCATACACTACAGGGTGCCTTCCCAGAGATTGATCCATAGCACCCTTACACTACAGGGTGCCTTCCCCGAGATGGATGCGTAGCACCCTTACACTACAGGGTGCCTTCCCCGAGAGTGATGCGCTGCACCTGTACACTACAGGGTGCCTTCCCCGAGACTGATGCGTAGCACCCATACACTACAGGGTGCCTTCCTACACTACACTACACTGTGCTTTCACCAAGATGGATGCTTTGCAGCTATACATTACAGGATGCCAGGGTGGCTTACACGAGATGGATGCGTAGCACCTGTACACTACAGGGAACCTTCCCCAAGATTGATGCTTAGCACCCATACACTACACGGCGCCTTCCCCGAGCTTGATGTGTATCACCTGTACACTACAGGGTGCCTACCCCAAGATTGATGTCCATTACCCGCACACTGCAGGGTGCCTTCCCCAAGATAGATATGTAGCACCTGTACACTACAAGGTGCCTTCCCTGAGACTGATGCGCAGCACCCGTATACTACAGGGTGCCTACCCCAAGATTGATGTATAGCACCCGTACACTACATGGTGCCGCTTGATGTGTAGCACCAATACACTACAGGGCGCCTTCCCCGAGCTTGATGTGCATCACCAGTACACTGCAAGGTGCCTTCTGCAAGATTGAGGTCTAGCACCCGCACACTGCGGGGTGCCTTCCCCAAGATTGATGTCTAGCACCCATACACTGCAGGGTGCCTTCCCCAAGATTGATGTCTAGCACCCATACACTGCAGGGTGCCTTCCCCAAGATTGATGTCTAGCACCCATACACTGCAGGGTGCTTTCCCCAAGATTGAGGTCTAGCACCCGCACACTGCGGGGTGCCTTCCCCAACATTGATGTCTAGCACCCATACACTACAGGGTGCCTTCCCCAAGATTGATGTCTAGCACCCATACACTGCAGGGTGCCTTCCCCAAGATTGATGTCTAGCACCCATACACTGCAGGGTGCCTTCCCCAAGATTGATGTCTAGCACCCGTACACTGCAGGGTGCTTTCCCCAAGATTGATGTCTAGCACCCGTACACTGCAGGGTGCTTTCCCCAAGATTGATATCTATCACCCGTACACTACAGGGTGCTTTCCCCAAGATTGATGTCTATCACCCATACACTGCAGAGTGCTTTCCCCAAGATTGTTGTCTAGCACCCGTACACTGCAGGGTGCTTTCCCCAAGATTGATATCTTTCACCCGTACACTACAGGGTGCCTTCCCCAAGATTGATATCTATCACCCGTACACTACAGGGTGCCTTCCCCAAGATTGATGTCTAGCACCCATACACTGCAGGGTGCCTTCCCCAAGATTGATGTCTAGCACCCGTACACTGCAGGGTGCTTTCCCCAAGATTGATGTCTAGCACCCGTACACTGCAGGGTGCTTTCCCCAAGATTGATGTCCATCACCCGTACACTGCAGGGTGCCTTCCCCAAGATTGATATCTATCACCCGTACACTACAGGGTGCTTTCCCCAAGATTGATGTCTATCACCCATACACTGCAGAGTGCTTTCCCCAAGATTGATGTCTATCACCCATACACTGCAGAGTGCCTTCCACAAGGTTGAGGTCCATCACCTGTACACTGCAGGGTGCCTTCCCAGAGACTGATGTGTAGTACCCATACACTACAGTGTGCCTTCTCCAAGATAGATGTGTAGTACCCATACACTACAGTGTGCCTTCTCCAAGATAGATGTGTAGTACCCATACACTACAGGGTGCCTTCTCCAAGATAGATGTGTAGTACCCATACACTACAGGGTGCCTTCTCCAAGATAGATGTGTAGTACCCATACACTACAGGGTGCCTTCTCCAAGATAGATGTGTAGTACCCATACACTACAGTGTGCCTTCTCCAAGATAGATGTGTAGTACCCATACACTACAGTGTGCCTTCTCCAAGATAGATGTGTAGTACCCATACACTACAGTGTGCCTTCTCCAAGATAGATGTGTAGTACCCATACACTACAGGGTGCCTTCTCCAAGATAGATGTGTAGTACCCATACACTACAGGGTGCCTTCTCCAAGATAGATGTGTAGTACCCATACACTACAGGGTGCCTTCTCCAAGATAGATGTGTAGTACCCATACACTACAGGGTGCCTTCTCCAAGATAGATGTGTAGTACCCATACACTACAGGGTGCCTTCTCCAAGATAGATGTGTAGTACCTGTACACTACAAGGTGCCTTTCCCGAGACTGATGTGTAGGACCTGTGCACTACAGGGCTTAAACCCAATGTACCCACCACAAACTTCTTATGTGACGCTGCAGCGCGTCACCTAGGGAGGCCTTTCAGCACATAACACCACTGCTTTTCCAGGGTGAAGATCTAACCGTTCTTCAGACTATGAGACAATTAGACTAGAAAATGTTGCTTATTCCCACTGGCAGCCACATGCACATCAGCAACAAGAAATGCGGCTGCCCGACCCCAGCTTGTGAGTACTACCTAACCAGTGATGGTCACTCAACCAGACAATCTCTACTTTTTTTAACTGGTACTACCAGTTTAAAAAGAAAACGGGGGGAAGAAAAATGAGCTGGTGTTTGACACTTAACAACAAGATGCCCGTAGAACAGCTCTCAAATGATGTCAGTAGAATAACTTTAATGAAACCTGCAGATATCAACGTTACCAGCCGATCGAGGCAGTGCCAAGTGAGTAGACCTATGATGCTGCCAGTCGATATCTTGGAAGACAAAGTGGTCGTACCTCCAAACTCCCATTCTGTGGCCATATGCAGGGGGACCCTTTCACTACCCATGAGCATTATGGATTTAGAACAAAGAGGAGGGATGGATCCAATACAAGCTTCACTGCATTCAAAATCGTTCATGTAGTCTCCTAGGATCAACGCAAGCAAGAAGAGAAGCCCCTTTACTACTGACCCCTGGGTACTCGCAAACAAGGGCCACAAAGTTGTTTGGTCTGTTATGTGACCGAGGGCCGCAACGATGCCAGCAGGGTGACGATTGGGGGGAGGGTGCAAGATGGCTTTGAAAGTAAAAGTGTTCTTAAAATGAAGTGGTGCTGGACAACCTAGTCACTTCCTTTCTTTAACTTAAATTAACCTTTGAATAAAGGCTTGCCTGTATATTTAGCATTTTTTTTATGTTAGTCCTGAATCGAGTGAACAGCAGCCCAGTGCTGCTGTTGATCAAGGGGCCGCAGGTAAAGGTCAGGAGGGCCGCATGCAGCCCCCGGACCGTACTTTGAGTATCACTGCCATACATAATCTGGATCAAAACGGACACGGAAGCAGGAAAGTCAGAGGAAGCGCGATAACTAACTTGCAGGTTTCACAGCAGGATTCTGCCCAGACTCATTCCTAAGATGGGTGACATTTCTACTACACTTGGAGAAACAACAGCATTACCATTCCTGTAAGAATATGCCTGGCAAAAAAAAAAAAATGGGACAGTCCCCCTTGTACTAGCTGCAGTCATCTGCAGGCAACTACTGAAAGGAATCTACAGATATCCTCAGACTAAGACGTAGGTTAAGTGCACAAAAGTGCTGAATTACGCAGCTCTTACAATAGCTGGTCAAAAAAAAAAAACACACCCATGTACCTCTTGACTTTGACACCATCCAGGCTGAACAGGCTTCTATAGTTGGCTACCCAAAACAGAAGTTCCATTCAACTACCAAAATACAGTTGAGCATAGATAGAACATTACATATACAAAGCTCATTTCTTCTGAAACCAACTTCTTCTACTCATCCGGGTAGACTCATTTTGAGATGCTAGAAATCCCTGAAACCCAACATGTTCCAATAGGGTTTGGATTTTAAACAAAAGTGCCATGGGACCCAGCAACAACTTCAGAGTTAATAGCCACTCAATATTAATTTACCTCACCCTACCAGTAACCCCCTCTCAGTGCATACTAAGAAAGGGCTTGGATGCAGGCTACGGACTGCACGAACAGCTATACCATCAAAAAAATATATATTCGTGTCAATCCAACTCACCTGCTGGTTGTATTGAGTCTTGACTGCAGCTGGGGGTCACTTTTTCATTACTAACAAACAAAAAGTTGGAGTACAACAGTTAGCGCTATCTCAAGATACAAGGCAAAAGGAAAATTAGCGTGTATGAATAGGATGCAGTAACAATACAGATTAGCTTATACTCCGGATCTCACTACATCACTGTTAAGTACATCATTAGTATGCTCACATTGCAAGTCACTACACCGCAAGAGCAATTACATTGTAAAAATTTAGTTTTATGGAGTTTTAACACCCAAAAAGGAAATGTTACTTACTTCTATTCCCGGTTCTACACCGTGGATAACCTCAAAGAAGTCATAAATGTAGAATATTCCCGCCAGCCTACAGGGACTCCAGAACAATACTTGTCAATGTAGTATTATTAAAACTCGAACTGGAGATAGACACTTCAAACTTCCAAACAGTAGGTGTCAGCTCCATTGTATAAAAAAATGGCTTTTATTGACATTCTCTTTCGGAAACTTATCAATTTTAAACAATAGAAAGATGGCATTCCTGCACCAAGCTGAAAGAAGGTCCTTGATCAGTAACCGGAACATCTAAACCCTTTCACTACAGCGAGAAAACTGAAGGAAAACTTGCCTAACGTCCCTTCACAAACAATCTCCATTATGAAATCAAATAAACCTTCTTCTGTAAGGGAGACCTATGTCCATGAAAAATTGTGTGGGCCATCAAGTATTGGCTCCATAAACTATCATGAAATTATTACCATCTCTCTAGGAGAAGGGGTAAACCCCCCCCACCCTACCCCCGCCGTGAAGGTGGACTGTGCGCTCCTGCAAGGGTCCGGCTTGTTTTCAGTGATTTTCAATATATGCATGTAATCTTTACACCAACCGACACTCACTCTTAAGATGAAAACTCAAATATTCTGATACATAGCCAGTCTTTCCACCGTCACACAAGCTCAAGTTGATCACAAGTTAGTATCAGAATGTTTCCAAGATCCAGGATTGGATGACTGCCAACCAATTAAGTTGACCTGCTTCCAAAACAGAATTCCTCACTATCTGTACCTATTACGGATACAGAAACCAAAGGGCAGAATATTATTCTTTTATGGTTTAAATCTTTTTTATTAGGCATTTGTGGAAGAACACATGCACCCACATACAACTGCAGGCCAGTGAGACTAAATCATATGCCAAAGATAAGGGAAGATAATACAACTAACACCAAACAATCCCTCCCCAAACTGCCCCAACACCTCTACACCTCTGATCTGTAATCTGCTAAGGTATCTGACATTGCTGCTGATTTTTCCCTTCTAGGAAATGGGTGCTGCAAATATCAGACAACGTTCCAAGTCACTGTGCAATCGCCAATTCTCTTTTTTTCTTTTCATTTGACTGTTATTTAATAGGGAAGTTAATGCCTAAATAGTCCAGATAAATGCTTAGACCCTGAGCATTACTCTGTGTTAAGTATTGATTGCGATCTGATTCTAAAGTATTTTAAACTGCAGAAAAGCCAGTGATTGAGATGAAAATTCTCTACAGCAAAACGAGGCGGCGAAAAAAAGGAGTGATGGCCATGAGGGGATCTGCTAGTCAGTTTTCTCTTTGCTCCCATATCTCAGTGTCATCACAAAAAATTGCAAGTTTAGGGTGCCCTTCACAAATCTATAGTCATGCTGCTTGGAAAGGCTCAACATCTTTGGACACCCGACTGGTGGCCCTCTGAATTGAGCCAAGCTCCAACTCCCAAACTGGCTGTAAAGACTTGGCGTTCACCTTGACCAATCCCTCACTATCAAAGAATAGATTGGCACCACCAATGGCACCGGTTTCCATTTTGTATTGTATTGTAATTGCATTTATATAGCGCTTACTACCCCTGACGAGGCATCAAAGCGCTTTTTCGGCGAGTAGCACGCTACTCCGGAACCCAAGAAGGATTAGTGTTGAATTAGTATAGTGAAATATGAAAGTAATTTGAGTGGTGAATAGGTTAGTCAGTTATTTGGATTCAGAAGGATAGCGGAGGTATAGAAGAGGGAAAAAAGGTTGCATTTATATAGCGCTCGTTACCCCTGATGCGGTGTTGAAGCGCTTTTTGGCGAGTAGCACGCTACTCCAGAACCCATAAAGGATTAGTGGTGAATTAGTATAGTGAAATATGGAAGTAATTTGAGTGGTGGATATTAGTCATTTGGATTGAGAAGGATAGCGGAGGGATAGAAGAGGGAATAAGGGTTGCATTTATATAGTGCTTGCTTCCCCTAATGAGGTGTTGAAGCGCTTTTTTCAGCGAGTAGCACGCTACTCGGAACCCATAAAGGATTAGTGGTGAATTAGTATAGTGACATATGAAATTTGATAAGTGGACATGTTAGTCTGTTATTTTGACTGAAAAGGATAGTGGAGGGATAGAAGTGTGAAGGATTTAGATTTTCTTTTTGGGATTTCTTAGCAGTAGTGGAAGGCTTGGGATGAATAAAAAGGGATGGGAAGGGGATGAGTCAGAGGGAAGAGTTCAGAAAGGCTTGTTTTAGCGGATCAGTATAGTAAAAAGAGGTGTCAGATGGTGCAAGGAGGGGTAGAGTTGGGGAGAGTCTAAAAAGGGCTATTTTGCGGGTCATAGTAGTGGTATGGGGTTTGAGATGAATGAGAGAGTGGATGTAGATGATATAGAGAGAGGTATAGGGTAGTGCATTGGAAAGAGTAGTAGAAAGAGGTTTGAGATGAGTCAGAGAGTGGAGGTAGATGATATATTGAGAGAGGTATAGGGTGAGAAATAGGGTAGTGCATTGGATATACGGAATTAGAAGAAAGTAATACATATATAGACCCATAAGTACATGGAAAGTTTATAGATGCATAAAGGAAGTAAGTAGATGTAGATTAAAGATATTGATAGAGGTATAGGGTGAGAAATAGGGTAGTGCATTGAATATGATTTTTTGGGAGGAAAGTAATAAATACATAGATCCAAGTACATGGAAGGTATATAGATGTATAGAGGAAGTAAATATAAGTAGATTAAAGATGCATTCGATAAACACTGGTTTTCAAGTGTTGTACTTAAAAATGTATTTATTTATTCATTTTTAGGTCGAGCCTCGAGTAGCGCGCAAGCGTTGCTCTGGCGAGACTTTAAGTAAGGGGTTTCGAAAGCTGACCACACGCTCGTGCGTCGTGGCCTTTTTCGGGCGGTTACGCGCGCAGGGCCGACATCTGTTTCCCATTATCGTGCCCAGACGCGTGCACGATAATTGGAAACACATGCCGGGAAAAGGCCATGACGCACGAGCGTGTGGTCAGCTGAGCAGGCTGCCGCGCTCGCCCCCGCTCCTCCATTGTTGTCCTGTTTTTTAAGTCGGCGGTATCATGGCGTCCTCACAAGCGCAGTTATTGTGGCGGCCGCCTGTTTAGCTTTACTTTGTACGCACGTTGTGAAGCGCGATGTTCGGAGTTGTATGTGGCATCGCGCTCCGTTTATTTTTTTTATTTACATTGAAATATGGCGGCCGCATGTTTAGCTGTACTTTGTACGCACTTTGTGAAGCCGATGTTTATTTGGTTTTTTACCTTTCATTATTGCGGCCGCTTGTTTAACTTTACTTTGTACGCACGTTATTGCCGCTGTACGTGCCTTTCCTTGCTTCAACACCCCCTCCCCTCCAACCCCACCACCCCACCGGCAGCCCGTCATTCCCAACAAGCGCAAGACAAGCAAATGGATACTTCTTCTTCGCGCTGTAAAAGTTAACAGAGCTTAAGCGGCGAGCAGTGCTGGTGTGATGGCGTCCTCACAAGCGCAGTCAGTCTGTAGTCTGATAATAATAAGGCCTGACAGTTAGCAGATGAAGTCACAGATAAAATGGCTTCCCCTCCTATATCATGTAATACGGCTGCAGGTTGTTAATGTACAGCCACGTTTGCATTTCACTCGCAGATACGCAGCTCTCTTACTTCCTTGTTTAGGATGGCACCGAAAGATAGTGCATACTTTTCACATTTGCTATGTTTGTCATTTCTATGGTTTAAGTGTGTGTATGAGTGACATTCTTTTGCCAAATGCTGTATACACCGAATGCCACTTTCTCGTGAGTAATTCAAAACAACCATCAGTATATGTCTGCCTCTGTTTTCTGTTATTTTATCCAGACATATAACATAGCAGTGGACATACACCTAAACAGGGCATACCTGTTGGGGTTCATAGTGCTTGTCAGCAATATTAGATGAACTCTTAATAACAATGAATTTGTTATGAAAATGTTTGAATTTTAAAGGGTGTGAATTATACATTAGTTGCGTTTGTTGTCCGGTAGCTGTTTTGGATTGCCTCACTCTCGTTTTCCCCTTCAGTCCACCGTGCTCTGCAGTCTCTCACCACTTAGCACTTAATCTTTCCGAAATTCTCCATCTGCATGTTGCTCGACAGCTTCTTCCTTTTTATCACTGTCTATTCACTGTGCCTTCTGCACGTACTTCCTTGTGTTGCCCCTTCTCCATGCCCCAACTCACACACACAGACACACACTCTTCTCACCTGTAAGCATACCATTTTCTTTTACTTCAGAGTTGTCCGTATTCCAACAGCTGCATATGTGTCCTTCACACACTTTGAGGCAAAATGCATCTTACAGTTAGGAAATGTGTGACAAACAATTGCTTTGTGCGCTCTGCAGAGAGGCCAAGGAATGGATGATCAAGTAGTCTTAACATAATTATAACCCACCGGCATGGTCTGTGAGAAACTCTGTCTGCCTTCACCCTCCACTCCAGACCGCACAACGGCGCCCCCTGTACACTTTCCAACAACCTGAACGAGACCCAGCCATCTAAAAGCAACCCTATACCACAGTTTGCGCTATTCAAGAGTCATACGTTGCATAGCAAACAAGCATTGGCATAGCCAATAGGTCTCGCTTTTGGGACCTTATAACTATTTAGTTATGTAACTGTTGCATGGCTAAACACTTATAAGGTCCCAAAAGCGAGACCTATTGGCTATGCCAATGCTGGTTTTAAAACAGTTATTCGACATGATTATACAAAGCAATACACATGTATAGGTACCTATCTATAGTACAAATAAATGCACAAGTTACTAACTTGTGTAACGATATATCTGTAAGAGACAGTAGTTAGTGATAGATTCCTTACCTTAGAATATCCCCAGGCGTCAGGCTGGATCCGGAAAGTTTTGCGTAGCAGTACCCTTGCGCGTCGGTAGGCGGCGTCGTGCGGCTCCGCGTCCGTCGTCAGCGTCGTGATCGCCGGGATGACGTCGCGGGCAGCACTTAGGCGCCGCCCCTGCGCGCTGACGTCAGTTCTGTACACGACTTTCCGCGCCAGGAACGCAGAGCCATGCAAGAAGCTGACACAGGTGTCTGAAAAATACTAGGGCCCTGAAAGGGATGTCCTTAACCCTAGAAATCAGTTCGCAGAACGGGGAGGATGGGTGGGCGGTAGGAATCTATCACTAACTACTGTCTCTTACAGATATATCGTTACACAAGTTAGTAACTTGTGCATCTGAAAGAGACACGTTAGTGATAGATTCCTTACCTTAGAATAGATACCCCAGCAATACCAACCCCGGTGGTGGGTCTGCGAACAAAGATCAGACAAGGAAGTCCTGGAGGACAGAACGGCCAAAGAAGCCGTCCCTCCGGACCTGACTGTCAAGGCAGTAATGCTTAGTAAACGTGTGCAGCGAGGCCCACGTAGCCGCCTGACAGATAACCGGCAGCGGAACACCGCGGCCCAAGGCCGTGGTAGCAGCCGTTGCCCTGGTGGAATGGGCACGCAGCCCAACAGGAGGTTCCTTTTTAGCCAAAGAATAGCAGGTCTTGATGCACAAGGTAACCCAGCGGGAGATGGTCCTCTTGTGCACCGCCCGACCTTTTTGGCGCCCACGTAGCCAACAAAGAGCTGGTCATCCACCCGGAAGTGTTTTGTGCGGTCAATATAGAAAGAGAGCGCACGTTTTGGGTCCAGACGGTGGAGCCTCTCTTCCTCTCTGGAAGGATGCGGAGGCGGAAAGAAGGTGGGCAAAGTGATGGTCTGCCCAATGTGGAAAGCAGTAACCACCTTTGGCAAGAAGGACGGACGCGTCCGAAGAACAACCTTGTCTGGATGAACAGACAGAAAGGGAGGTTTGCAAGATAGAGCCTGGAGCTCACTCACCCGCCGAGCGGAGGTGATGGCCACCAGAAAGGCTGTCTTCAGAGTCAGAAGACGAAGAGGACAGTTATGTAGAGGCTCAAAGGGAGCGCACATTAAAAGGTAAGAACCAAGTTCAAGTCCCACTGAGGCATCACAAACGGAACAGGAGGGAAGAGGTGAGTAATGCCTTTTAAGAACCTGTTAACAACAGGGGACTTGAAAAGGAGGGCTGATCAGGGAGCCTGAGGAAGGCCGAGATAGCACAAAGATAACCCTTGATGGTACCCAGGGCAGAACCCTGTTGGGCCAAAGAGAGAAGGAACAGAAGGACCTCAGAAAGAGGGGCAGAAAGGGGATTCACAGCCTTTGCTGTGCACCATGCCACAAATTTGTTCCACCTGCAGGCGTATACCACCTTAGTGGAGGGACGCCTGGCTGCCAGAATCACATCACAAACTTCGGGAGGCAAGTCGAAAGGAATCAACTGCCGCCGCTCAATCTCCACGCAAGCAGGTGTAGACTGGACAGGTTCGGGTGGAGGACCGTCCCCTGCTGCTGCGACAGAAGATCCTCCCGAAGAGGCAGACGGATCGGGGGATCTACGCTCATATTGAGTAGCTCGGGATACCAAACTCTTCGAGCCCAGTCCGGAGCCACAAGAATGACTTGGGCCCGGTCGTGCCGAATCTTCTTCAACACTCTGGGTAGAAGTGGTATAGGCGGAAAGGCGTACAAGAGACCGCAACTCCACTCGTGACGAAAAGCGTCGCCGAGCGAGTGCCGCCTTGGAAATTCCAACGCGCAGAACTGATGACATTGCGCGTTCTCTTCGGTGGCGAATAGATCTAACCAAGGCTCTCCCCACTGTAGAAAGAGTCCTTGCGCCACTTCCGAGTGAAGACGCCATTCGTGATCCATCATGCACCTGCGGCTGAGGCTCGTCCGCCCTGGCGTTCAGGGAACCTGCCAGGTGTTGAACCACCAGGAACATGCCCCGATGTTCCAGCCATGTCCAGAGGCGCAGAGCCTCCTGACAAAGGGTCCACGACCCCACCCCGCCTTGTTTGTTGCAGTACCACATGGCGGTGGTGTTGTCTGTGAACACCTGCACTACCTTCCCTTTGACAGAGGGAAGGAATGCCTTGAGTGCAAGTCGGATCGCCCGGAGCTCCAGAAGGTTGATATGGAGCCGGGATTCCGCCGGAGACCAGAGGCCTCTGATCTCCGCCTCTCCCATGTGACCGCCCCATCCCAGAAGGGACGCGCCCGTCACAACTGTGTGCTCTGGCTGGGGAAGGGAGAGGGATCTGCCCATGACCCATTGCCGGTTCGAGAGCCACCACTGCAACTGTTTTGCAGTCCCCTCCGAGATCTGGACGTGATCGGACAGGTTGCCCTGGTGCTGCGCCCACTGGAACTTCAGGTCCCACTGCAGAGCCCGCATATGCCACCTGGCATGATTGACCAGCAGGATGCAGGAGGCCATGAGGCCCAGCAGCCTCAGGGTCATCCGTACCGAAACCCAGGATAAAGGCTGAAAGATCGGAATCATAGCCTGAATATCCCGGACTCGCCGTTCGGGAGGATAGGCCCGAAACTGCGTCGAGTCCAGAACTGCTCCGATGAAAAGGAGCTGTGGAGAAGGAATCAGATGCGACTTCGGCACATTGATGGAGAACCCCAGCGAGTGCAGGAGTTCGGCCGTAGTCTGGAGGTGGGAGACGACTGCCTGGGACGAGCCCGCCTTCAGCAGCCAGTCGTCGAGGTAGGGGAAGACTGAAACCCCTGCCCGGCGCAGATGAGCTGCGACCACCGCCATCACTTTCGTGAACACCCGAGGGGCACTGGTAAGGCCAAAGGGGAGCACGGTGAACTGAAAATGCTCGGGGCCTACCGTGAACCGAAGGTAACGCCGGTGGGCCGGCAGGACGAGGATGTGGAAATACGCGTCCTGCAAGTCCAACGCTACCAACCAGTCTCCAGGGTCGAGGGCAGTCAAGACCTGAGCTAAGGTGAGCATCTTGAACTTCTCCTTCCGGAGGAAGCGATTGACGTTCCGGAGGTCCAAGATAGGACGCATGTCCTCCTTGTCCTTTTGGGCACCAGAAAGTAGTGGGAGTAGCAACCACGCCCTACTTCTGGGGTCGGAACATGCTCGATGGCCCTCTTGGTCAAGAGGGCCGTGACTTCCTTCCGTAGAAGCACCAAGTGATCCCCTGACATGCGGTGGAATTGAGGTGGCATGGCTGGGGGGTGGTCTCGAAGGGGAGGGAGTAGCCCCTTCGGACAATGTCCAAGACCCACCTGTCCGAGGTGATGGTGCGCCAGTGGGGAAGGTGATGGCGGACCCTGCCCCTACTGGCGTGCCGTGCACCTGAAAGGAGGGACTAGGAGGGCTTGGAGGCCGCGGACGGGTTGGAGGTGGTGGCCTGACCCGCACGCTGGTTGCCCGATCCGCCACGGCGGAATCCACGTCCTCGGCCACGCGAAGACGCCTGCTGCGCGGGCCGGTGGCTGGGCTGCTGACGTGAAGGGCGCCCTACCGTGGCCACGATAGGGGCGAAAAGCAGAAGGCAGCGGAGGGCGTGTAGCAGAAAGGCCCAGGGACTTTGCAGTAGCCCGTGAGTCCTTAAAGCGCTCCAACGCATGGTCTGCTTTGGACCCAAAAAGACCGACTCCATCAAAGGGCATGTCCATGAGAGTATTCTGGACATCCCCTGAAAACCAGTGGTTCTCAGCCAGGCGTGGCGCCGGAGCGCCACCGTCGTTGCAATCGACCTGCCCAGCGAGTCGGCGGTGTCAAGGCCACAACGGATAGTGTATTTGGCCGCATCCCTTCCTTCCGCAATGGCGCGGGAAAGCAGTGCCTGGACCTCCTCAGGGCACTGGGGCAAAACATCCGCCACCGAATCCCACAGGGAGTGGGTATATCGGCCCAAAAGACAAGCGGTGTTAACGGACCGCAAGCCAGCACTGGAGGAAGAAAAACCTTTCTTCCCAAACTGATCCAGGCGTTTGGATTCCCTATCCGGAGGAGCGGTAGGGAAGGCGGTTTGGGAAGCGGAGGCTTGGACAACCAAGCTCTCAGGAGTGGGGTGGACAGAAAGAAACAGGGGGTCGCACGGAGCGGGGCGATGGCGTCGTGACACGTTCCGATCCACAGGAGCCCCTGTGTTGGGCTTGGACCAGGCGCCCAAAAGAACGTCAGTGAGGGCGTCGTTAAACGGCAGCACAGTCTCCGCAGAGGAGGCTGCCGGCTGAAGCACCTCTGTCAAGATGTTAGGCTTGACCGTCAAAGTAGGGAGCTGGAGACGTAAGGCCCCAGCAGCCCTACGCAACACCGTACCAAAATTGGCCCCCTCCTCCATAGCCACGGGAGGAGACAGCATGCCAGTGTCAGGAGAAGTATCCAGACCACTGGCCTCCCTAGACTCTCTGTCCAGTCCTCATCATACTGACAGTTGCGTGTCAGAGGGTCATCAGACCCCTCCCAGTCCTCCTGGTCCTCCTCTGGTTCAAAATAAGGAGGAGGAGGGACATTTGGGACCCAAGGTCCCATCGGCGCCGGAGCCGGCGTCGAGCGACGTCGCTCCGGGTCCATGTCCGGAGCCGGAAGGAACTGGGGACGACGCCGCCCGGAGCCCAGGGCGGCGTCGAGAACGGCACCGGAGACATCGGCGCCGGCGGAGGTGTCGTGAGGTCGACCGGCGTCGATGGGGGTTGTGGAGCCGGGATCGGGGCCGGGGCCGGAATCGAGGCTGGAGGCTCGGGCGACGCCGGGGCCGGAGCCGCCGGCGACGCCGGAGCAACCCCATCAGGGCCCGCGGGGCCCGAAGGCGCACCGTAGGGGCCTGAAGGCCCGAAGAGGCGGGCCATGGCCGACAGGAACTCCTGTACCTTGGCCGGATCCGCCCCCGAACCCGGGAAGGGCGGGTATGACGGGGCGACTCCACAGGCAAGTCCGGGGCCGCGGGGGCGGGGACGGTGCCGGGAGGGGCCTCAGCCGAGTCGCGAGACCGGCAGGCGAAGTCCGAGAGCGACGATGCTTCTTGGACTTCTTGTGCTTAGACTTACCGGACGAAGAAGACTTCGACGCCGACGACCGGTGTGCACTCCGCGAGCGACCCCTGGACCTCTCACGCGACCGGGGCTTCCGCGGAGCCGAATGCCGGGCCTCGAGGAGCTTTCGAGACCGCTCTCGCAAAGCTTTCGGGTTGAGGGCCTGGCATTCGGGACAAGACTCGGTGTCGTGGCCTCGGCCGAGGCAGAAGAGACACTCCCAATGCGGGTCGGTGACGGACATCATCCGCGCACAGGCGCCGCATCGCTTGAAGCCGGGCATCCCTACGACACCTTAAAGTTGTGAAAAAACAGTGAAAAATCACCAAAAAGTATGGTCAAAAATTGACCAGGGCACTGCTCTTCCCGGATCTGCGCTTGCTGGCGCGGAAAAAGAAGAACTGACGTCAGCGCGCAGGGGCGGCGCCTCAGTGCTGCCCGCGACGTCATCCCGGCGATCACGACGCCGACGACGGACGCGGAGCCGCACGACGCCGCCTACCGACGCGCAAGGGTACTGCTACGCAAAACTTTCCGGATCCAGCCTGACGCCTGGGGATATTCTAAGGTAAGGAATCTATCACTAACGTGTCTCTTTCAGATGCTTATATACAGAGGGATATGCTGTATATTTCTGTTTGCGTATGGTGCTTATGTGGGGGAAGAGCCAATTCTTGAGTAGTTTTCTGAAGATAAGGTGGTTGTCGGTGGATCTTATGTTGGGGGGGGGGTGTAAAGAGTTCCATATTTTGCCTGCTTGAACAGGGAAGGATGTGCCACCCATGATTTAGGTCTCGGCTGGCGATGCAGCGCGAAGCGCGAAGCGCTGTCGCTAGCGAGATCTATTGTTGTCGACTTGCCTCGGAAGGGGGACAGGACATGTGCACGCGCACAAAGGATTTCAATTGTGAACGTGTTCGTGAAAGCGTACGACAGTGTTAGATGAACTTGCAGGAGAGGGGATGTGCACGCGCATGGCATCTCCCCTTAGCTTTCAGTTCATGTGCGCCCGCACCGCACAGCGTCTTTTGCTCGCGGGCTCTCTTTTACAACCGTGCGCGGGACTGCAAAAATGAGACAGGCAGAGAACTATAGGGCCGCAGCAGCAATGCACATCACAAACACTGACACCATGACACTGCCGGGACTCGCAGTGTCACCTTTAACTTCGTAAAAAATATTCAAAGCAAAGGAAGTGTTACTTTTAAACGATAAAAAGGTATAGATCTCGCTGACGCGTCCCGGCTAGTTTTGTGTTTATTGGCTTTTCTGTCTCTGGGAGTGGCCACCGCGAGCATATGTACACAGGAATATAAAAGGCCCTCACAACAAAGGATCGGTAACCACCCCCATGAGCTCCATCTTGAGTATGACGCATTAGAGATATTTTTGCCACATTGCCCCCACCCTCCGAAATGAGCACAATCACTGCTCTTCCCGAAAGAATACAAAATATTCACCACGTTGTCTTGGGGACTTATGAGAACTCTAGTTATCATAAAAGTATGGAACCCAGTGCGGTTGCCGCACCTGTAATACACCGCAGTGGTTAAATCTCTTTCTGGAGAGATCTGGGTGCAAAACAGACGACTAATTTCCCATGCCAGTGATTCTACGAACAAAGCCGATAAACACCCAAATTAGCGTTATGAGCCGCACAAGAGCAAGAACTTGGAACTGAGACGTATCTTTAGGGCACAGGCATCGAGCATGCGGAAGTGCTAGTTGTAAATTTAAAAAAAATGGAGACTTTCAAAACGAAAAACAAAATACCGATCACCCGTAATCCATCATATGCGTTCACCGTAACACAGGCGTAAAATAAATATATATTCTCTTCTTTGAAAAGTACCTTTTCCGACAGACCGCTCCCTTGTCTGCCTGCAAACGCCCGTAAAAAAATTCAAGCATGCCACAAAGAAACCGAAACTTATCAGGTCTCTCCACCCTCCATGCCACATGACCACGTCCTCTCTCAGCTTTGATAAATTCATTTTAACTATTTTCGGGCAAGTTTCCCACCATTCGGCAAAACAAGAAAAGTGGATCTTGACGTAAAACGTATACATAAAATTACAGTGGCCTTGATTTTAACATTTAAGAAAACTAGGACCTACCAATAGCCCTATCTTTATGTCTACTTTATATTAGAAATACTTGGGGTGAACAGACGTCCCGGATTTCCCCGGACGGACAGTCCCGGGTGTCGGTGGACTGTTCCGGAGCCCCGACGCTTTTCTGCATTTGAAATACATGTCCCGGTTTTTGGGACAAAGGTCGGGTAATTCAGCAAAGCAGAATTGAAAGGTACGATCTCCTTTCACAGACAAGACAACTGGAATATCATTGTCGTGTTCTGGGGTTATGGAATGGTCGGCTGAATTACAGTTATGGGTACCACTGACCGCGTCCACCGCATTTAAACAATACTAAATTATACCTATCGGAGCTAATAATCAATGTGCAGCGCTTTATCATGCAAGAAGTTTTTGTGAAGTTAATTGGTATTGCAAAATATATGGACAAGGAGGCTGTTTTTTTTTTTTTTTATTTAACACTTAAACTGCACACTTTATTGACATCTGTGCACCCAATAAGATATCTACATGCAGGTACCTTTTTCACATGATATTCTTTTTAATGTTCGACTTGATACTTTCGTTTTTTAACTCTGTGGTTCTTCCAACGAAATAGTCAGTGAGAGTAAAAACAAAGGAAACCTATAGTTAAGTACATTACGTGTAAGCTCAGCAAAGACTTTAACAGTTGCAGAAATGCAAATAAAATAAGCATTTGCAATGCAATAGGTCTCGCATTTGCAAGAGTTTGAGTTATTGGCATTGTAAAGGTCACATAGTCCTTGCTTACAAGAAGCAAGGCTGGCAGTAAAACGGGCACAGTTACTGCCAGTTTGTTTCTTGTTAGCAAATACTATAAGCAAAAAAAGTGCGTGTTTACGCACCATTTGCCGGTTTTCAAAACACGCAAATAAAAGGCAGTCATTTACAATGCCAATAGCTCAAAGTTTGGCAAATGCGAGACCTATTGCATTGCAAATGCTTGTTGCCATTTGCATTCTGACTGTTCCCTCGCATTCTGCCCATCTTACAAATTCCCTTATCCATCTGGATATGTTAGGGCCACTCCTCGCCTTCCAATGACTAGTGATATCCCTTTTAGCCAAAACCAGTCCTAAGTCCAAAAACATGCTTGTGACTTTGTTCCTGGCTGTTTGGGGGAGCCAGTGCAGCAGACAATACCCTGGAGCCGCCACAACCTCTCTATCCGTTGTATTCGCCAAAACTGTAGTGACCCCCTCCCAGAAGTCCCTCAAGGTTGGGCAATCCCAGAACATATGCAAAAACCCCACCCCCTCCATGTTACATCGTGGACAAGCGGCTGAATGGACCCCAAAGTATTCATTGATCTTACCCGGGGTGAGATATGCTCTGTGCAGTACATAGAAGTGGACCAGCTGGAATCTTGCATTTCTGGAGCTCTTCCAGGCTCTCTCCATTAGCTCCCCCCACGGCTTCTCGTCTATAGCCTCACCCAAATCCTCCTCCTATTTGAGGCGTAATGCAGCCAAAGGCTGCAGTGTTTCCTGCGTTAGGCACCTATAAAGGTAAGTAACCGCCTGAAAAGTTCCAGCTGCTATCACTAAATATTGGCAAATTGTTGATGTCTGAGGTTCAGCGATCCCTTCCTGCCAGTGTTTTTCGCATGGCTGCTGTAAGGGCTGCGTGCAGAAGAAAATCTCCCCTTGGTAGGTCATATCGCTCTTGGAGGTCATTGAAGGGGAGCATAGTATTCTCTTCATACAAGTCTCCTATTGTGGAAATTCCTACTTCTCTCCAGGCCTCTAGTCTACGCCAATTCCCTCCGTGGGGTAAAGCCTCACATATGGTCAGTGGCATGTCAGGTGCATAGGGGCATCGGGTCCGCCCTCGCCGGAGGGACCTATTCCAGCATTTGCGCACTGTACTCCAGTTAGAGGGGACCGAGTGACCCCGTGTGGGGAGTTTCAACAGCACTTGTTATAATAGCTGCAAGCTCGGGTCGTCGCCCCCATGGTCGTCAGTGCTCCAGAGTCGACCCGCCATCCATTTCGTGAACCACTGCAGCTGCGCTGCGAGATAATAGGCCTCAAAGTCTGGCACGGAAAGCCTCCCTCCGCTCTGGGCCGCATCATGGTAGTGAGTGCCACCCTTCGTCTCCCAGATCCCCATAAGAAACCCGTGACCATTGTTTTGAGCTGAGTGAATATTCGCGGCGGTATCCAAAGTGGCAGTGAGCCAAAGTAATACAAGAGTCGAGGCAACGTCACCATCTTTAAAAGGGCGACTCGGCCTGCCACCGACAGCGGGAGGGTCCCCCAGAAGTCGAAGTTGCTTTTGGTGGCTCGCAACGCTCGCCCTATATTGCCCTCCAGCAGGTCCTCTTGAGTATGGTATATTTGGGTACCCAGGTAAGTCGGGCATCTATCCTCCCATTTCACACCCTCTGTCTCCGGGGCCCCGCTCTGTCCGGTCCTGTCGGGAAGAGACACGACTTTGCCCAATTCACCCCAAGCCCTGCCACTCTCCCCAGAGCATTCAGGAGTTCTTTAGCTCCCCGAAGTGCCTCTCCCGAGTTAGCCAGGAACATCAATAAATCGTCTGCATATAGTGCTGTATATGGAGTCTGATCCGAAACCTTCAAACCCTGGTAGTGTCGCCCCGACCTAGCATGTGCAGCCAGTGGCTCCATCGCCAGGGCAAACAGCAAGGGCGACAGTGGGCAGCCTTGCCTTGTTCCTCGGCCCACCATACAGGCATCCGAGATAAGTCCCCCTGTCTTGGCCCTAGCAGTGGAGTCCTTGTACAGGAGAGCCGTCCAGTCTACAAACTGCTCCCCCAGCCCAAATTTCCTCATGACTCTGAAGAGGTAAGGCCATTCAAAGCTATTGAATGCTTTTTCGATATCAACTGCAAAAATAGTCGCCTCCTCTTTTTGGTAGGTGTCCTCCTCTAAAACTCGTAGGAGCCGACGGATATTCATCGCCGTGTTCCTGGCAGGGATAAAGCCCGCCTGGTCGGTGTGTATTAGCGTCGTGATATGTGGTAGGAGGCGGGAGGCCAGTAGTCTACTTGAGATCTTGTAATCTAGATTGAGCATGGAGAGTGGACGGTATGCAGTCCTACCCCAAGCCGGCTTTCTGGGTTTTAGGAGTGGAATAATTACTGAGACTCTTGTCGAAGCAGGCAAACACCCTTCTTGCTTCGCCCAATTATAGAGCACCACTAGTTTGGGAGTCAAGATGTCGACGTACGTCGACTAAAATTCAATCGGCAACCCATCCGTCCCCGGCGTCTTATTTCTGGCCATATGTTTGATGGCCTCTCGTACCTCCCCAATCTCTACATCTCTACCCAGATCTTCCGCTGCCTCTCCATCTAAGCTTGGAAGCTCCACTTCTCCCATGAACCCAGCTATCTCTTCCTCTTCTGGGGCCAGTCTACTCTGATATAAATCAGTATAGTATTCCAGAAATTGGGCGTTAATATCTCGTTGCCTACAATAGATCTCGTCATTCCGCCCTCGGAGCTTCAGTATCGCTGTCTCCCTTCTTGCTGGATTAGCCAGCCACGCCAATAGTGCCCCTGATTGATCTCTCTCTGCGTGGGCCCGGGTTATATAATTTTTATAGTCGCAACAACGCAGCCGTTCTACTTGTGTTGCCACTGCTTCTCTAGCCTCAAGGAGGTCTGTTTGTTTATCTGCTCTCTCCGGTCTTTCTCTCTCCACTTCACGGAGTTGCTGTTCCGCCCTTTGTACATCCTGCAAGAGAACCTTCCGTGTCCCCACCACCTCCCCAATGTAGCGGCCTCTAATGACAGTCTTAAAAGCGTCCCATTCTAGGAGCGGGCTTGTCGCCGTATTAGCGTGGTCTAAAAAATAATAATTAATAGCGGTACCCACTGTAGTCCGAAAGACCTGGTCTTCCAGTGCCTCCAGCCTCAGGCGCCAAACTGGTATTTTAGGTCGATCACGGAACCAGTCCAGGGTCAGCAGCAGCGGGTTATGATCAGAGACAGTTCTGGTCAGGTATTCACTCATCCTGACCCCCTGTGCACGTCCGGAGAACACAAGATAGCATCCAATCGAACATGAAGTTCATGCAGGACTGAAAAGAAGGAATAATCCCATTCCCCGGGATGTTGGGACCTCCAGGTATCAATCAACCCCCACCTCTGCTGACAACTGCGTCGGGCCTCTGCAACTCTATGTATGGGAGCATCTGGGAGCGGCGGGTGAGAGCGATCCAATCTAACGTGAGTTACACAGTTAAAGTCGCCCCCCAACAGTACAGATCCGGTCAGTGCTGAGGCCAGTGTCCGCGAAAGCTGCGCCAGAAATGCAGGTGGTTCTATGTTAGGGGCATACAAACTCCAAATCGTTATGTCCCTGCCATCTAAACGCCCTGAGACCACCACAAATCTTCCCTCTGGGTCAATTATTTGCCTAGTGCATTGAAAAGGGACCCCCGCCCTCACCCAGACCAGGGCGCCCCTGGCAAAGGCTGAAGTAGTATAAAACACCTGCCCCCCTCCATCTACGTTGAAGTGCAGCACCTTCCTTCGCCGACAAGTGGGTCTCCTGCAATAGGGCGATTTGCCCCCCCCCTTCTGACCAAGTATGCATGAATTCTATGCCGACGTAGCATAGTATGCATCCCCCGGACGTTCCAAGATAAGCATTTAATGCCTACGGTGGATACCATTTTGGTGGACGTGACACCCCTAGCGATTTCCCCTAAAGCGACATGCCTGGCCCAGAACAAGAACCCCTGAACAATAAGAACCCCCAACTCCCCCTCCCCAGGACGGGTACGTACAACCTGGTTCCCATCCAAACTCGAACTTATTAGAAGGAAGTCTCTGATGGTGGTGGAGTGCGAAGCTTACCCTACTGGCCAGAAACTCCTCCAGGCCATACACCACCACCCCCCCCCCCCAACATCATTATGCAGCTGTCAGACCCAGTGGTCACAGTCATCGTTCAACTGCTGCCATGTCTGAAACCCAGCATGAGGCGTACTCTGCTGCACTCGTACCCTCTGAAGACTTCATGGAACTCCACTCTCAGGCAATTTCATCCGCTGTTTGAGGTGTAACTTCTGGGAGATCAGTCTGAGTCCTCATTTGCACTAGCTGGTAGCGAACTTTCAGTTCTGTCCAGGTCAGGGTCACTTTTGCTCGATCCAGGGCTGGTGCCTCCTCGGCTAAGTTCCGCAATTGCCTGCAGTGCTTTGTGACGCTCCGTTCGACGCTCTTTAGGAGATGGGGCTCTAGAGGAATGTTGGCTCCTGGTCAGATTCTGTTGAGTTAAGTCCGGGGATGAAGTGCGAGTCTCTTGATTCTGTCGGGCCTCTAGCCACTCCCATGCCTCCTGCGGGGTAGTGAAGAATTACGTCCCTGATTTGTCGACCACCCGGAGGCGTGCTGGAAACAGCATTGCATATGGGATCTGCAACTGTCGCTGCATTCGCTTGAGGGCCAGAAATGATGCTCGCTGGCGTTGCACTTCCATGGTAAAGTCTGGGAATACCATCACCTTGCTATTTCCAATCTGCAGGTCCTGTTTGTCGGGCTTGTTGCAGAATATGGTCGCGATCCCGAAAATGAAGAAGTCACGCCACAATTGGACGAGGGGGGGCTCTGGGCTTGGGTGGTCTGGCTGGGACCCTGTGAGCTCTTTCCAGCGCATAAAAGGGTGAAAGGCCCTCCGGGCCACTTCTGTCTTTTTATTATTTTTTTATTTAAATTATTTTTATTAAATCAAAAACAAGCTTCAGAATTAAGCAGTTCAAGGAGATAGAGAAAGCAGTCGCCAGGCATGGCCATATCTTGCCTTATGAAACCCATTATTCACAAGCTGTAGACAAGCCGCCCGCCACCCACTGAGGTACGTTTCTAGACCCTTCCAGGAGACCCGAGCAGAACCCAACATGGGACCCATCACAGCTTCTGTCTTAGGCCAGTCCTCCAGGAATCGCACTGCATCGGTGCCCTCCGCCCGCTCCGGAACCCCTACTATGCGCAGGTTGTTTTTTACGGGATCTGCCCTCGCTGTCCTCCGCCCGCGCCTCCAGTACCTTGACCTTGGCCTCCACACATCAAGGATTTCTGCAACGTGGAAACTGCTTCTGGGATATCGGTGAGTGTTTTTTCAGTGAGCCCAACCCTCTCTTTAAGCTTGCGGTGTTCATCCTTCAGCAAGTTAAGTTCAGTCCCAATCGAGTCCATCCTCATCTCCAGCGCCTCCCTTGAGGCAGTATCTCTACTCGTCTCAGCCGTCTCATCACCATCATCAGATTGATGACCGGTAGGCTCCACGCTGAGGGCAGCATACCCCTTCTTCTTGGTCACTTTCCCCATGGTCAGCTTCCTGCACTCACCCCACGGGTTACCACCGTCTGGCGCTGCTAGTGACCGTTATTAACCTTTGGCTCAGCCGGTTCAGGACGAGCATGGGGATCCGTCCCCAAACGCTGTCACTCCACACACTTGGAGCGCTAGCAGGCGAAGGCAGCCCTCCTTGGGCCTGCGCACACGGGCGGCCCACCGGCCGACCCTTCACAGGGCCTTGTCACCCTCCACTACTATGGTCGCCCAGCATCCTCTTATTGCGACCGGGTGGTTCCACATCCGTGCTCCTCCCCAGAGCAGCGAGCCTCCGGAACAGGCACACTTCAGCTCAGTACTTATTAGCCTTCCCTTGTTGTCGTGGCGCGCTACCCTGCTCTTGCAGCTATGTTGTAAGGGCTTCTCCTTCAGCACCCTAAATCAGGGTGGGGCCCCGATATTGCTTCAAGGTAGGCCGATCCGGTCGTCTCCTGTGCCCCTGCAGACCACTGTGCTTCAGTCGTCTGTATTGGTGGGTAGATTCCATCCCAAGTGCTATGCAGTTCTTGCCAGGGGGTCCCCACCTTTCACGGGCCTCCCGAATGCACCGCTTCAGTCTTGTGGCCTCCCCCTGTCACCCGCATCAGGTGCGAAGGCCCCTTTCAGTGGCCTCTCCGGAGCGGGTATCCCGCCTCGCGCCGCTCTGACCTGTGTCTTGGCCCCGGGGGTTCTCTCAACATAGCCACGCGCCGGCCTCTCCACCGCTCGGGACTCGCTTGCCGTCTGGCCACTGCCCTTAACTCGTCACCGCCGATGCCATGACCAGTCTCCTCAATCTGGCCGCCATCTTGCAGCGTCGGATCAGGCCCTGTCCAACTCCGTACTCTCGCTGCTCTGACCTGTTTCCCGAGACTCTGCTCCGGCGGTCCTCTGCTATGTAGCCACGTACTGATCCCTCTACAGCTCGGGGCTCGCCCGATGTCCGGCCACGGCTCTCAGCTGGACTCAGTCGGGGCCAGGAACTGCCCTCTTAGACCACGGCCGCCATCTTGCGTCCCCGCGTACAGCACCGAGTCGGTAGAAGAAACGGCAGTTTCAGCGCCGTACAGGTTGCAAATGTTTCTTCCACCTGTCCAGCATGGACCCTGGACGTTCCGCAGCCCAGAAAATGGTACGGGGTTGCACTCAATGTTCAGGATTATTGTCGTTGGGGGAATACAGCGGACGGAGCTCCGGAGTCCGCTCCCTCGCACATCGGCGCCTAGCCACGCCCCCCGTCAGTGGTAATTGTTAATGTGAACTATGCTACCTGTCAAGTGTATGCTATAATGTAAGTGTTGCACATCATGCTTGTTTTCAACTCCTAAGGGAGTTGTTGCTGTGTTGGTAGTAACGATACCTGATCTTCTCCTTAGCTATTTTGTACTTACTCTCAAACCTCTAATGCCATACTAATTTATACAGCAATATGCGTGAAAACAAAGCAAGGGTGATGTTATCAGTGATGACATCTCAAATGACATTCCTGATGACATCTGCGATGTCATAACTGATGTCCTAGAAAATGTCATGAGTGATGTCATATGTGAGTGAGGCCATAAGCAGTGCATGGCGGGAGGCAAGTTATAGTTAGCGCTGCTAACTATAACTGGTGTGGGTGGTATTTTTTTTTCTTTTTCTTTTTCAAACGTTAACGCCACTGAGAAATTCACCTAACTTTAACGTTACTTTAAACATTGTTTTTCCAGAGAATTTCTAGTTTTTTTTTAGCGTACAGTAATACTTAATTACTATGCATAAAAGCAACAACCCACTGCGCACTGCCCCGCTATCGGCCCAGGGGGCACCATACTCCGGGCCACTTATTTAAATAAGCGGGAGGTGGCCTCCCTCCCTGGGCTGATTTTTTGGGCCCCGGTGACCGGCTTGATTTTTATGGGGAGGGAGGGCACACATCCCCCGCCCCCCCGTCCACCCCAGGCTGATCTCAGCCCCAGGCACCCCATCCCCTGGGGCCCGGCGTGCTTGTTTGGGTAGGGTGGCAAGCGGGACCCCTCGCTAGACCAAATTCAGCCCTGGAGGCGCCATCCCCGGGGGCCCGCTGTAATTGTTGTGGGGGGGCACATGCCCCCCCCCCTCAACGTGCTGAATTTAGACCCCTTACCCCGGGCCATTAGAATGAGGAGAGGGGCACACAGCCCCCCCCCCCCCTCCCTAGGCTGATTATGGTCCCAGGACCCACCCACCAGGGCCTGGCTCAAGTTAAGGCGGGTGCTCACCCAGGGCACCCACCACAATGTTTGTAGCGGGCTGCGGGAGGAAGCCCCAAGGTCCCCGCGGGCTCCCGGCATCACTCCTATCCGCAGGGAGCAGGTAACAATGCTGCTCCCTGCGTGCGGGAGCAATCTTTTTATCTGCTTATTGCTGCATCAGTGCAGGCAGGGAAACAGATGAAAAGTCCGCTGAGAGTGGACTTGGTGTTTGCTCCCACTTGGCAGAAGATTTAAAAATGCTCCCGCCATGTTAGAGCAAACACCGGTTTACAGGTAAGGTCAGGGAAACCGCTTTGTTTCGGGGGTAAACACCCAGGGACATAGCTGCTGAGCCGGCCTCAGGTATTGGCTCCCTGGGGCCATTGCCCCTTCTCTTAAAGGAATCTGTTCCAGGGGTAGGCTCCCCGGGCCTTTTCTGTCTCTGGTAGGGGGCCACATGGCTCCTCCTTCCCATTTTGTGCATTTTCGGCCCCAGGAGGTGGGCTCCCTGTGGCCTTCCGAGGCTCAAGGAGTGGGCTGCACAGCTCCCCTTCCCATAAAAAAAAAAGTAATATTGGCCCCAGGGGTGGGCTTCCCAAGGCCTCCAGAGGCCTGCGGGGAGGGGGCTCGCAGCCCCCCTTTTCAATAAAAGTAATTGTGGTCCTGGGGTGGACTCCTTGGGCCGCGCTCACCCTTCCCCATACCTAGTTTTCGGCCCTGGGGGTGGGCACCCCGGGCCTTTGGAGGCTCGGGGAGGGAGGGCACGCAGCCCCTTCCCTAAATGAAATCAGCCCCGGGGATAGGCTCCCTGGGGCATGCTGCCCTGCTGCCATTTCGTTTATTTTTCAGTTTTTTCGATTCCCGCAAGAGTTTTGCAGGATCGTGACTTTTTTTTTTTTTTTGCCACTTATTTTCTTTTTTTCACCCCAGGGGGGGGGGGGGTTTCCTCCGTGTCTCCCCTGCCCCAGGGTCTAGAGGATCAGGGTATCCCCACCCTGCCCCCATACATCCCCCTCCCCTTTTTAAAAAAACTTTATAACAACTTCAGGATAGTCCTGTAATGGCTGCCAGCAACATTTTTCTCATATTGCTGGCAGTCAGGTCTCTCGCAGGAGTGAGGCGGCCCACGGGAAATAAAGCTCACTGGGCTAATCAGAACCATCTATTTTTTTTAATTTGTTCTCCCTCAAGAGTCTTGTAGACAGTCACGAACCCAAACGTACAAATGTCTATATTTTTTTTACCCTTAATACCTAAAAAAGAACTACTGAACAGGTTTACACCAAATCACAAAAAGCGCAATCTGTGGACCAAGATCTAGTTTCCTGCCCAATTTGGTGTAGTTCCATTCAGCAGTTTTTGCTGTAGCCTGTCTTAAAGAAGTCAATGGAAAAAGCATTGGGATTTTGCGTTTTGGAACCCCCTGCTTGACAGATCACGACATAACTTTCCAGGAAGAAGCTGAGGTGGATGAACTTTTTTTGGAAAGTTTTGTGAAGATTCGTCAAATGGGGCCAAAGTTATTAGCAAACCAAAAAACGCTCAGTCTAGGGAAAAGCAGACCTAGCTATAACTACCTAGTGGCAACCGCCACTAGGTAATAGAATGTGGCTTAAGAGGGTGAGGCATGGAGCTGGGAAGAGTGGAGCATGTGGGGGAGCGATAGGTTGTGCAGTATCATTAGTGGGATGTGCAGCAGGAGTGATGGCTAAAGGAGCAAGTAGGTGTGCAGCATCAGTAAAAGGAGCAAGTAACTAATGCAGCACAAGTGAATGTGTAGCAACTGAATCTGTATCTACTTGCTTTGTAACTGGGGAACCAGATTAGAAGCCTCAGCAAAACAGTCTGATTCTGGCAAATCACTTGGGGCCAGATTTACAAAGCATTTTTTTCGGTCGCAGACTGCCTGATTCACAGAATCGGGCCGTTTGCGACCAGAAAAATGCCTTTTAAAATGTACAAATTTCGATTTGGTAACTTGTTAACAAATCACATTTTACATTTATGACTCAGTATTTGGTAGGGGCGTGTTTAGGCCGTCCCTTCCAAATATCGAATCAGTATGGTATGTATTACTGTTTTGTGACTGAATTCCTGTCACAAAATAGTAATACTTTACCACCAGTTTAAAACTGGTGGTAACCCATTCACAAAGAGGAAGGGGTTCGCATGGGACCCCTTCCTCTCTGAGAATGTAAATGGTATTTGTTAAGAACAGGCAAAATCTAGTACACGTGTTGTCAATATTAAGAGGATAAAGCCAGTTTGTCTAAACATAGCCATTGTGGTTACATTAAGCTCAAACCGCAGAAGTACTTAGGAGAAGTTTATAGCAACTAGGTCAAGGAACAATTTTTGAAATACAGGTTTTGGGATATTGCCTGTTCAAAAACACTACCCTCCATGGAAATAAATTGCAGGCCAAGAAAGCTGCCAGCTTTGCGGTCAAAGGTCTGAGAACATTCGCCACATGTTATGCCTTTGCAAATCCTTTTTGGGTAAATGCCGTGCACTTTTGCCCAGGAAACTCAAGGAAAGAGCCATCAGGACCTGCAGGGAGGCTGTGGTAGCCTGCTTTGAAATAACTGATTCTAGATTGACCTGTGCAATGGTGAAGTTTCTCCAGAGGTTTGAAAAAAGGATTTTGACCAAGGAACACAAGGAAGCTGCAATAGTCTCAAAAGGCACAAATAGTAGTCCTATGCCTACCTAGGGGAACTCTGATTTCGTAGCTCTGTAGAGGGATAGAAAAAGTTAGAGATAATTGGAACTATAATGTTAACAGCAGAGAGGAAGAACGGCTAAGTTGTAAGAGCCCTATTACCTTACCATCCAAACACAACCCTTTAATACCCATAAGTCAGGGGTAGCTTTAAGTAAACATATCTGCTCATTATAGCTAGGCGGCAAATAGAAGGTGCAGGTAGGGCATAAGGCCTTAAACTGTCAGGACCCCACAGGTCTTACCTATATACTCGTGGAGTTCTCGCAGGGACGACGTGAGCAACCTCCACCGTCCCCCTCCTCACCTGATCAAAGGTAATTATACAGACCTAGGCAAGGATAGGACCAGGGGAAGGTGCCTAATGGTGTTGGGAAATGACGTCGTCTGTGATGACCGGATAAGGTGTCTCACTAGGCTGAGGACACTCTCCTGGGCATCGCCAACTAGACAAGGAACAATAAACTGGTTAGTGCGTCTGCCCTCCTTCTAACCTGATCATACATACACAACAGCCGTACAAACGTGAAGTTCTCTCACCTGAAGGATGAGAGTCTTTCTGACCAAGTATGACAGGAAGCAGGTAAGTTCTTGAAGAGGTTGGCGTCTGTGCTCTCGACTAGTGCCAGGAAGGTGAAGGAACTTCCCGTACACCTGCGTGGCAGCTGGACTGTAACGGAGAGCAGGAAGAGTGCTCCTGTGTGGTGATACAGGAACAAAGAAAACCGTGACCACTCTTCCTTGTGAGTGTCACGGAAAGAAAACAAACAAGCGCTCCTGCGCAGTGATTAAACGTGAACCAGTCGCGACCACGCTTCCCTGTGCGTGTCGAGGGTGAAAATAGCAAACAGGCGCTCCTGTGCCGGTACAGAAAAAGAACCAGTCGCGACCACGCTTCCCTGTGCGTGTCGCGGGTGAAAATAGCAAACAGGCGCTCCTGCGCCGGTACAGAAAAAGAACTAGTCGCGACCACGCTTCCCTGTGCGTGTCGCGGGTAACAAAGGCAAACAAGCGCTCCTGCGCCGGTATTGTATGAAGGGCAGTCCGGGGTGCTCTGAAGGGTCTGATGGTAGGTTGACGCTTCAGCGTGTCACAGAAGGCGAAGGATCCGGAAGGAGCCGTCGGAGACCGTCAGGGGAGCAAGGAACTAGGCGGCAGGCTTCGGACCAGGTACGGTATTAGAAGCACTGACTGGAATGAGTGCCGCGGCTATATGCGGTCTCACCCGGAAGTGTTTCATGTTTGCTCCGGTGCACTTCCTGGTCAAAGTGCTAGACCGCTGACCTGTCCAGCAGTGTTGTGCTGCATACGTGCCGGAACCAACCTCACACATCCCGCTGCACCCATGGGGCGGAACCATGACAGAAACTCAGCATATGCATTTTAAAGGCAGTAACCCATCAGACGTTTGGTGGTAAGCGCTTGGGGGTTAGACCAGGCTGCTAGCGCACTAGCACTTTTTTAGTAAGGGATGAATACCTTGCCGTCAGATGTCTGGCGGCAAGGTCCCCGATGATCAATTGCTGATAGCAGTATAGACTATACCTTGAGGGCAGACTGTAAGACGGTAAGATGACCTGCACTTTAATCTCTACTTGATTGGATGCACTGTAACTGTTGGCGATATGGGCAGTGTGGAGTGACTTAAAGCTCTAACACTTTATCAGAAGGCATGGGTATTTCATTGTTAGTCGTGAGGTTTCAGGGCACCCGTACGCCTCACCGGTTGGAGTCAGTAAGAGCACTTGCAATTTACATTTAAGAAAGCATGTCTGCCCGCCATAGCTGGGCGGCAAACCATAAGGTGCTGGTAGGGCATAAGAACTTTAAGAATTTCAGCATATGCACTTTAATTGCTGTAATCCCTCAGAACTTGGGTGTCAAACCAGTCCATGAGAGCGCAAGTACTTTACTTGCAAATGAATACCTTACCATAGGTGGCAGGCAGTAAGTTACGATCATTTGTTGGGATCAGAACAGTATCAGAATATGCCTTGAGAGTAGATCTGCACTGTAGCCATCTTAAATTGAATGCACTTGGTTAGTCGATATAGGCAGTACTGAGTGGCTCAACTTTAATATTATATTAGCGGGGCATGAGAAGTTCTTAGGTAGTCGTGTGGTCCGAGGGCACTCTTACGCCCACAGGTCAGAGCCGTTAATAGCACTCACACTTTAGCGTTTCTCAAATTGCATGAACTTTAACTACTAGTTGATTGTCACTTCTAGATCTTGCAACCTATCACCGTAGTCTGCACAGGGTAGTTAAAAGAACATAGGGTCCTTGGGACAGCTGGCCACTTTCTGGAGGTTTTTTCTTGTCTGATTCATTTTAAGCCTTCATACAGGTTTTAACATGCTTATGATTTATTTTGATTTACCATACAGGGCAGATAAAAAAAAAAAAATCAGAGGGTCCCAGGTACAGCTGGCCACTTATGGAAGTTCTTTTTTTTTTTATTCTTCATCTAACTAAACCATACTTGGGTCTTAAAGCACAAATGTTTTATTTTGATGTAATATAGAACAAGCTGTTTTAAACGGTATTCATGGAAGGAATCATCTGTAATGCGTTTTATAAAAGGAATGATTGGGACTGTTTTAAGCGCCGCACTGTATATAAGAAAAAAGATACCCCCTATATACGGTTCAAGGTCCAAGAGAAAGGGGGAAAGAACAACCATCAAGAAGAAAAAACTCTTGTCTGACCTATATTACTTTACATGTGGCCTCCAATAGGCTCATATTCAGGGCATGTACGCAGCACAATACTTGAACAGACTAATTATTCAAAAAATATACATTTTCTTAATTGTTACAAAATACTTTTTAGGATAATTTTTTATATATAAATAACTTCATTTTGTTCGTATCAATTCAGCTGAACAAAAATTTAGTTATTTGTTGCTGTTAATGAACAATAGACAACATGTCATAAATCACAGACACAAAACTTTTTTACATCATACTATATGGGAAACCTGTATGACAACACACCAGTGGATAACCTCGAGATTAAATCATACCACACAATCTATGATAGGGTGTATGTCATCTGAAATAGGATTTCCCTATGAGAATTTAATTTTCTTTTGTGTGTGAATGTGTTGCGTGTATGAGATGGTTTTGATTGGCTAGTATGACGGATGGTTGTCAGTGGGGTCATAGTCTATGTGTTATATGATGTTATTTATTGTAGTGCTTATGTCACTCTGTCTTTGTCTTTTAGGTAATACCATGATGTAAAAAAGTTTTGTGTCTGTGATTTATGACATGTTGTCTATAGTTCATTAACAGCATCAATAATTGTACTTTTTGTTCAGCTGAATTGATACGAACAAAATGAAGTTATTTATATATAAAAATTTATCCTAAAAATATTTTGTAACAATTAAGAAAATAAATGGATATTTTTGGAATAATTAGTCTGTTCAAGTATTGTGCTGCGTACATGCCCTGAATATGAGCCTATTGGAGGCCACATGTCAAGTAATATAGGTCAGACAAGAGTTTTTCTTCTTGATAGTTAAGCGCCGCACTGTGCATATGTATTGCAATGGTTTTAATTAAATCGAGCAATATAACGTAATTGAATTGAACGGAAAACTGCCTACTCTTAAACAATGAAACTAAGTTTTTATTTTTAGATGCGTTCTGTTTTCCTTTGAGGAAAAGGGGCTGCATTAAAAAAAAAAAGCATTATTAAAATAGCAGTCATATACATGATGGACTGCTGACCTCCGCATGCCACCATCCCTGTGATGTCTGAGATTCATAATCGGTGGCAAACTGCAACCTACCTAATTAATATTTATAAGTTAGGTGGATTTGTGCCCCACAAGGAATTCCTAAATGAAATTAAATCAGTTTCATACTGATTTCCTAGTTGAGACTCGGAGATCATTGCAATTAGGAAATCGGTATTCCTAATGTTTGTACATCTGGGCCTAAATCCTTCTGTCTGCTTAAAAAAAAATGTATTCCGTAATCAGGTTCTCTTATAAAGTGCATCAGTGCCTTTGGGTCCAGTTTGCGCTATTTAAAATTGCAAAACAAAAATGTGGTGGTGTGCTGCTAGTATGCTGACTGAGAAGACACATTAAAATGCCTATGCATAAAACAGTGAAAAATGGGTCCTGACGTTTTAACAATCAAACACTGAGCTCCCTGATATTTTGTATTGGAGCCTTCTTCGGCACTAAAATAGATTCAGCATTAAATAACACTTAAAGTATATATCTATGTATTTGAAATGGAGTAAAACAAGATTCCTCTTCACAAATGGAAATTTCAGCCCTTCCACGCAAGTGACAATTCTTGCTCCTGGTAGAATTTGTTTATTAAGTAGTTGATACATTGAGAACTTCATCTTTAAACAGTGGATGTGATCCATCCTTTTTGGATAGCTGAAAATTCATATGAATGAAAAATGTTTTTCCACCATGAAGCCCCTCTTAAATTCATGCAGCAGCAATAATATCCCCCACTGTTTGTGGCAAATCTTTGATTCCATAGATAAGAAAGTATCTTGACAGTGCAGTGGGAGTCTGGCTTAAAGTGTATCCCTTACTCACTGTCTTCAGTTTAGAGCGTGTTCCTGATTATAGGGATTAAAATAAGTCAGTACGCTGCTTACCTGGTGAACTGGTCTGTGTTACTGTGAAGTAACTCGTATTGCCAAAATAAAGCCCATGTTGAGCTCTAGTGCTTAATTTCAGCCTGTGGTTTACGGTGCTTGGTACCGACACTTAATTTTCAACACCAGCACTTATGACAGTTGCAACATGGTGGTGCTATTTGTGTAGTCTAGAGATAAGAACAACAACACTTATTTAGTAATTCAATATACATTAAAAACAGATACCCGTCGCCAAAGCCATTCTTATAGCGTTGGGGGGCCTTGAACAGTCTGAATTGGCACAGTAGCAGTGTGATGATTAGTAGTTGTGTAGGTACTTTCATTTACAGCGCCGCTAGTGGCAGTGGGTGGGCCAAACTCCAGGGCCCCCCTGACTTTTTTTTTTTTACAAACTAAGCACAGGTTGTGATGGTAATGGAACAGGGCTCCAATACAAGTGGTTTTAACACTGCGTGTCTGTCAGGTGCCGTATTTAAGTGCCCGTTTTCTCTGTTATGCTCAACTGTGGCATTTTTATTTGTTTTTGAGCACTTCCAATTCTCACAAAAGTTTCCAAGGTTCAGAACACGCTCCCTTTCAGAACACACTTCCTAATGTTTCTTAACCCCTTCTTTCTTGTAACGCACCATACTTCGTTCTCCTGATGACAGCAGTTCTTTAAATTAGGCTAAGGGGGACAGTCCTCATCACCCAAGTTTTTGCATACCATAATGTGAATGTATACTCCAATCCAGTACCTCCAGCACACCAAAACTCAATTGATTAATCAAATTGCAGCTAAAAGATCACCTGGAATGAAAGACCCACTCGCACAGGATAAGCAAAAGGATGTATTTCTGCCCACTCCTCCACCCAATTCGCCTATCAAGGAAATCCCATAACCTGTACCGGAGTCTGACGTAGTCTCCCACTGGCGCTAATAGGACAAGCAATTGGTGAAAGCTGACCTGTACAAAAACACTTTGGGCCTCATTACGATGTCGGGCGGAGTTTCCTCAGCCCGACATCGTCTCGGTCAAGGGACCGACCGACACCCTGTCAGCGGCCCTAACCGACTATTTAGGATGCGACCGAACTATACTTTACAATGGGAGCATGTATTCCAGCCGTAATACATGCTCCCATTGTGAAATAGGAGGTGCAGTATATCCCTGCACCCCGTGGCAGGCACCCAAAGGTGCCTGCCATGGGGTGCAGGGATCAACAGGGCAGCACCATAGATGCTCCCTCGGCCTCCAACTGGAGGCCGTGCACCCATGGGGTCCCCCAAAGTGGAGTTTCGACCACCTGTGTCAGAAAGGCCGGCACAGAAAGGCTGTCAAAGTCCGACATCGTAATCCCTCGAGCGGAAAGACCCGCCTTGGGATTACTGATGGCATTCCGGCTGGCGGACGAGCTCTCCGAGCCCGTCGGAATGACCGGTCAGATCCCTTTCCGACCGCCTCAATTGTAATGAGGCGGGTGGAAAGGAATCCCACCGGCACATTACGATTCTGTTGGAAAGGCTCAGACCAACGGTCGTAGCATTTTCCGACAGCATCGTACTGGGGCCCTTAATCGGACAAATATTGGAAGGAGTTGGATAGCTCAAAAACTGATTTAGGTGTCCAAGCTGATAGCCCATGCCGTGCAACCATTTACATACTGATCATATCTGTTATGATGAACCATCCTACTCCTGTTGTCTTCCAGCATTTCGCCCTAAGTGGGAAGGGTATGCCCAGACGTGGGTCCCGTGCTCACTACGCCACTGGAGTCAAGCTATCCTGGCTGATGAAGGCTGATAGCCTGAAACCGGTCCTAGGATGCTTGATTCCGGTCCAGGGAAGACATGGCTTGGCAGTTCGGTCTGGATTGTTCCCATGAGGCACAGGGTCAAGACTGATTTGCATATGGCTATGTCTGAACTGGGGTGGCGTGGTGAAGCAAAAGAACGATGGATTAAACCCAGATCTGTGACTGGGGGTGAATGTTTGCCAATGTGCAGCATTCCGTCCATCATCTTGTGTGTTTTGCATTTCGCCCTAAGTGGGAAGGGTATGCCCAGACGTGGGTCCCGTGCTCACTACGCCACTGGAGTCAAGCTATCCTGGCTGATGAAGGCTGATAGCCTGAAACCGGTCCTAGGATGCTTGATTCCGGTCCAGGGAAGACATGGCTTGGCAGTTCGGTCTGGACTGTTCCCATGAGGCACAGGGTCAAGACTGATTTGCATATGGCTATGTCTGAACTGGGGTGGCGTGGTGAAGCAAAATAACGATGGATTAAACCCAGATCTGTGACTGGGGGTGAATGTTTGCCAATGTGCAGCATTCCGTCCATCATCTTGTGTGTTTTGTCTTCCAGTTTAAGCATAGACTCCTGCTGCAGGTCAGTAAAGCACTAGTGCACTACTCCATCTGCGAGGGGAATAATCTAGTCGCCTGAGCGGAGCATGGCTCTGCATTGATTCTGTACACTTCAAAACCATTATTTCTCGAGAGTGGTTTAAATAAACAATGTATTCTTGTGTACATGTTTTTTGTGGACCTTTTATGTCTGCTCAATTAAATCTATGCAAAGACCATCTGTGGACCTCCCTTTCGGTCATACCCCTCAGTAGTTAGGAAGGGTAGCTGTCTGGCACTTTCCGTTCGAAACCAGAATTTGAAGGGTCACATAGGGTTAGAAGCGTTACGCTATAGAAGATGGCATTTAAAATGAACGCTAAGTCAACCATAATTAGGGCTATTGAGATGCACTTAAAGCAAGATTGACTCAAGCCCCTATAACATAACTGAATCCGTTTTCATCCTGGAATTACAATTGTTATTTACCTTTTTCCATTCTCTATGTATTCTGAATATCCTACAGTACTACGTGTTTGATGCAATGTCAATTTGGCTATTCATATGTACACTGAACTAAATAACTTTCATTCTCGTATTCCATTTTGCAGAATCTCTCTCTGGACTACACACCTAGAGTCTGCAAACCTCTAAAAGGAGTTAGAGACGGTGATTAGAAGGTGTCCGTATGTGGCTGGAAGAAGAAAGAGTAGCTGCTCAAGAGATCTCTCTACAATAAGGCAGTTGGTTTGTTGGAGGGCACAGCAATGGCTGCGCCTTGGGCAGGTTCTAACATGGACTCTGCCATTCCGTGTGACCTCCATGTACTCTGCTGCCATCCTTTGCCTAGGAGATTTCATAACTACTTTTTTCTTTTGGATTTCACGCTAATCTTTGGGGCACAACGGAGGGGCTTCATCATGCCACGTTACTGCTGTGCGACAGGGTGCACCACTCATGACAGTGCAGAGAGCAAGGAAAAGGGGATCTCCTTTCATCTGTAAGAACCTTTTTATTTAGTTTTTTTTCTTTTTAGTATACTTGGGCAACTGAATTGCGGTATGAAAATGGTGAAATGTGTGCCTCCTTGGGAGTTGATGGATCAGTGAGTTGAAAGATTTGTCGACCTGTATTGCATGTTTGTTGAAATTGAATGTGCTTAATGTCGTGCTACTGTTTGGTGACCAGTGATCTGATCTAATTTGACTGTTGTGAGCATTAATAACTGCTGTCTCATTTAACACCACTACTGTGTCTTGTCAGCGTTCAATGATTCAATAGACAGGGCCAATTTCCCCATGCTTTCCCACAACTCCCTCAGCTTTTTTTTGTAAGTAAGTAAGGCTTTATTGTATAAAGTTAATTAAAATTGATACAAAATTAAAGATAAAAAAGGCGTGCAAATAATGCTCGTGAGTAACTAAAACAAATAATTAAAACCAGATAATAGCATTGTGATTAAAAGATTGTCATGCGAGTTGCGAGGGCCGATTAGGTCTAATGTCTACAAGTCCTTTAGTTTTGCACTCTAAAAGCATTTGCCTGTTAGTTCTTCAACCTGCTTGCGAGAAAATTCACATCAGTTCATTAGTCGTGTGTGCTTTTCCCGCTATGCAAGGATGTTCTAACATTTTCCTGTGGTATTACCAACGTTTCCCAGCTTTTCATCTATCCGTGCTAAGAATTTTACTAGCTTACAGTTCATCTGTGGATCGTCTGATTTAAAACCGGCTATCACATCTTGCCTCCGTGTTCGGATCCCTCGCTGGTTGAAGTGAAACTTGATCAGGCACAATGTTTCTCTTGCTAGACTGGGGCATGTGCATATCAGGTGAGCCATGTCCTCGACTCCGTTGTTGCACAAACGGCAATCTGGAGACATTTGCCCCCGCTGCCATGGTGGCAAGTGCTGGTTAGCTGGCAATTTTCCTAATCGATGTTTTAGGAAATTCTCCTTGATAGTCCTGAAGTACCCTGCACTTAAGTATGGTTGTGGACTGAGCGATGCATAACCGTTAATTGTCATCCAGGCGTGTTTTCTCTGCGCGAAGGTAGCGTTATCTTCTACTGACATAATCCTTATTGTCTTCCACACAAGCTTCTTCATGCTGGCATGTGTGGTCGGGACTTCCCAAGCCTGGCTGAGACAGGTGTTTTTAAGGCACTGATATAGATGTTTACTTGCCGGAGCCACTGTTCCCTGTTGATGCTCTTGCCAGAGTAGATGGTTTAAACTGTTTACGGTGGCATTCTTGCTCTTATGCCAGCAAGTTACATACGCCCCCTGCCGTGCTAGCCGTTTGATGAGGCCAAATTCTAGCTGGAGCTGGGCAGCGGATGCATATGGGGGGGATGTTAAACAATTCTGTAGGCCCTGATTAGGGTGCTGTCCAGGGTATATGAGTCTCTTCCTTTTAATGCTTCGCTGCCTTATGTAATCGTGGGCAGGATTTTGGCCTGCACAATCTGAAGGAGTGTAAAGAGCCTCGGGCCCGTAAGCTGGGATTTTATTTGCCTCAGAGTTATCGCAAGGGTGGCACCTGAGGAAAAGTGTTCTTCTGATCGGTATCATTTGTACCAGGACTCCATTGTTTTTTCATTGCCATTTCGTGTCAAACACTTCCACACGACCCACCTAGTTGTTTCTGCTGATGCCTGAGGAAATTCTAACTAACACGACAAAAACCATCTTGCAGCCTGCATCTCTGCCCAGGAACTGTCGCACACCCAACCCCCTGTTCTTTGCAGGTCGACAGAAAACCATGAGACACTCACGCATTGTGTAAATGATTTGTTTCCCATCTCCTGCTCCCTGCCTGGTAAACATCCTTGACACCGTGATCAGGTTATCTGGACAATGGTCTGACTGCTGGGCCTTGATCAGGGTGATTGGACAATGGTTTGAATGACCGAGCTTTGATCAAGCTGATCGAACAATGACCTGAATGACCGTGCTTTGATCAAGCTGAGTGAACAATACTTTGTAGTTGGTGACCTGATCAAGGCTTGGTACTCAAACACCGTCTGGATCTGGTTATCAACTGCAAACACTGCCCTGATTGAACAATGGACTAACAGCCAAAAGACTGGAATGAAAAAGTATAAAAGGCTTGTAAGCTGCGGAGTAAAGCAGCAGCCTCCTCTGTCTTGTTTCTAACGAGCTTGGGACTCTGTTCCATAGCCCGGGCTATCTGAATAAATCTGGGTTCCTCCTGCAGACGAAGGCTCCTGTGTCTCCTTTTACTACGTATGAAGGGTATGGAAGACTTGGGCGGTTCCCCCGCCGCCGAGACCCAGTAAGTGGGGTATGTCCGGTTCTTCAAATGGCGCCCGAACAGGGACTCCACGAGTACGAAGGTCAGGCCCGGTGGATGTGAGGAGGTACACGGAGAGACTCAGACGGAGGCGCCCTACCCGAGGGATTCTTGCAATCCGGTAAGCCGAACGACTCGCCCGCTGTTCCTCCCCACCCGGTCTGGGCCACATGACCGCGTCCTCGCTGGAGTCCCCTAGCAAATAATTTCTGGAGCAGGACACAGCCCTACGTCTGCAGAAGAGAACTACCCCTGTAAGGTAAGGGTGGACTGATCACCCACCAAGTCTGTATGATTCTGCTGTTATTGACCTTTGCAAAAGCCAAGCAGGCGAGGTGAATTTTAAAACCCGCCGGTGTCTGTTACCTATTTACAAGCATGCCAGTCAGTAGTAAGTTCAAGAAATTATGTTGTTGTATGTGTACGCAGGACTCCCAGCTGGAGGCGGCTTGTCCGCTTCCTCCAGAAGGGACCCCTGGCCATACGATGTATGTTAAACATGGCCCTTCTGCCATAATGTTTCTCATTCTGGGTAAAATATACAAAACAAAGTAACGCGGAATTACAGTGGCCACTTTTCGGCTCCTTTAATTCCCAAGTTCTCACCAACTTAGAGGAACAATTAATGAAAAGAAAAACGCGCCAGTCTATGTTTGAATCTGTCCGATTTTGGAGGAAAGAGATAGAGCAGAGAGCTAGAAAGCAGAAGGCTCAAGAAAGAAAACAGGAACGCATGTCAATGGCCGACCACGCCAGAGTAAATTTACAAAATCAAATGACAAAATCGGTAGAAATAGCCAACAGGGAGCATGGGGCCCGGGTACAAAAATGCTATCCAGCTCGTGAGGAGAAAAGAAAGGGCCATATGGATGGGGGAGAAGAAGGTGATTCCTTGCTTGATACCATGCTAGAAAGCCCTCCTGCATATGCCCCAATGTACCCTGCCCTGACGCCTCACACCCCACATGTCCCCCCGCCACCGCCCACTCCTGCCCCCACTGCCCCTCCTACTGTTCTTCCTGTCACACCAACCCTCCCGATTTTTCCTATGACACCGACCACGCCCGCTAACCCTGTCCTCACTGCGGGAATGACAACAAGTCTCCATCCGCCCAACCCCTGCGGCTTTACCCCTACCCGCCCTTTTCCTACTTCCCCGTGGTCTACAGTTAAGCAGGATTTATATAAAATGTTCAATTCCCCCGACTGGCCTCCTTGCGCTCTGCAGTCAGCTTTTCGTCCCTTCGAGAAAATGACCTACAGAAGCAACAGTGTGAATGTTGGATAAAGAACGGGAATATTTATGCCTTTAAAGACATATGGTCCACCTTTTCCCAGTGGACGATTATGGAACAGACCACCTGGGCTGAATACATGTGTACGCTGGTCATGCAAAAATTTGAGAATGCGCTTATGCAGATACCCACTGGATTAATGGACCTTAGGTCACAAATAAGAAGAGGCGATGTTCAGGGAGAGGGGATGTTTGGTGCTGTGTCTGCTTTAATGGCTTACCGTGATATGACCGCTTTTTCCAACACCCCTCTAGAGACAGCTATGCCAATGAGAGAGGCAGCCCCGTCTTTGTTAACGCACTTACCGATGCCCAAAATAATGGCCGAGGGGCTGTTGAGGCACACTGGCGCAGGCTTTGGGTTCATGTTCCTTGGAAAAGGTCAGAAGTAATGCAGTTAAAAGAACAATTACCAGATCCCCGGAAGAATCCGGCTGCCTTTTACAGAGAATTAGGTCAGATTATATCTGCAGGTACTCTCGTTCTTGAGGATATAGATTTACTTTTTGGTACGGTTGTTCCCACTGAAATTTGGGACAAGATTCGACACACTGATCATGAAGTGGCGTTGGGAGGTAAATGGGCTGACCTAGAGGCTATGGAAGAAGCAAGGGTAGGAGGGACTAAACCAGAAGCTGCCATCCTGACTTTGCCCGGTAAAATAATAACGTTTATGAAAACACTTTTGCCGGAAACTGTCATTAACTGGGATAAAATAAACGCCTGTAGGCAGCGAAAAGATGAGAATGTGGCAGACTTCTTTACCCGTTTTGAGACAGAATACAAGGGACATAGTGGTTTGGATCCCCGGACCCCAGGTTCTGGCCCAGTGTTTGTCGATAAGTTTGTCAGCAACTTGCTTCCTGAGATTTCCACCAGGCTTAAGAAAGTTGAAAGTACGTGGTCTGCCCAAACTATCACTGGTATCTTGGCTATGGCACAATATCATGAGAATAGGGAGAATGAAGATAGAGACAAGGAAAGTAAGAAGGTTAGGGATCTTAAGACTAAGGCACTTCTGCAGCAGGCTTACCCTCCCCGAGGTCCCGATGCCCGCGGGAATTTCAGACCTCAACCCAAACACCCTCCGAGGGCTCGCCAGTCTACCCCCTCCAGCCCTCAACATACGGGAGCCCTCCAAACAGATCAGTGTGCTTATTGTAAGGGGTACGGCCATTGGATAGACGAGTGTCCCGTGTTAGCTGAAAACATCCGAACAGGGAAGACTCGGCCTCGCGCTCCCAGGGAGGGAAGGCCGACTAGGGACCATGGCCCGCCCCATCCACAGGATAAAGAGCGTAGGCCCAGGGATCACGTTCCCGTCCGGCCGCGCCCGGCCAATAGGTTTGATGGGTACGAAGCAACACGCACTTATTACAATGATGATTATGACGAAGTTGATGAGATAGGGTCCTACCAAGCATAGGACAGCCAGGAAAGGGGTATTACCAGAGTGCAAATTCCAGTGGATCAAAGGGGCCCGTATGTTCAAATGTCAGTTGTGGGGAACGATCAGAATTTTCTTTTGGATACTGGGGCCACCAGGTCTTCTATTGCACGTCTGTCAGTCCCGGAGGCACCCCTTTCTGGCAAAATAAATGTCTCCGTGGGTTTTGCAGGAACACCTGTGACGAGCCCCGTCTCTGAACCCCTCCCTCTCGATATTGGCCCTGCACATGTTGACGCTCCCTTGGTCCTTACTACAGGTTGCAGTGAAAACTTGTTAGGCATGGATTTACTGAAAGCTCTGTATGCGACCATATCATGTAGTCCCCAAGGTGTATCCCTAACAATTTCTCCCACCGCAGCTTCCTATATGTATCTGTCTGGTCCCCTCCCAACAGAATTGCAGTTTTTACCTTCCTCCCTCTGGGCATCATCAGACACTGATGTAGGGTGTCTCAACATATCCCCTCATGTGGTACGCATCGAGCCAGGTGCACTTCTCCCCGCCTCCGGCAGTATCGACTACCCGCGGAAGGAGAAATGGCCCTTTTAACAATAATATCTGAATTAATGGACAAGGGCGTAGTGGAGGAAACACGTGGCAATATCTGTAACAGTCCCATTATTCCCGTTCTTAAAAAGACCAATGGAGATGCTCTCTCCCCTAAAATATACAGATTCGTGATTGACCTGAGAGCCCTTAACAAAATAACAATCTCCCAATATCCTGTTGTCCCCGACATTACAGCCCTCTTAACGATGGTCCCTTCTGACGCAACGCACTTTTCGGTCATAGATCTGAAGAATGCTTTTTTCAGCATTCCTATACATCCTGACAGCAGACATTTTTTTGGTTTCTCCTTGGTGGGCGAAGCTTTAGATTCTGCCGCGCCCCTCAAGGTTTCACCGAGAGCCCCAGTATCTATAGTCAAGCCCTCAAAAGTCAACTAGATTCCTTGGAACTCCCTGATAACTCCACACTATTACAATATGTAGATGACCTCCTCATTGCTGCAAATTCTGCCCCATCATGTAAAGAAGCTACTCTCTGTTTGTTACGCCACCTTGCCCTCCATAATCACAAAGTCTCTTTAAAAAAGCTTCAGTTTTGTCAAGAGAAGGTGACCTATTTAGGTCATCTCCTCTCGAAGGAGGGAAGGCAGCTCACCGCTGATCGTGTAGCCATTATCAATGCTATGACGGCCCCACGAACACAAAAGCAGGTGCGAGCCTTCATAGGCCTAACCTCATACTGTAGACAGTGGATTTCCAACTTTTCGGCCATGGTCAAACCTCTTCTTGCCCTCACCACTAAAGACATATCAGACAGTTCCTTTCCATGGACTAGAGAGCATGCGCAGGCCTTCCAAGATTTAAAGAGGGCTCTGTGTACTGCTCCAGTCCTCGGTACTCCTGATTATAGCAAGCAATTTTTTTCTTTTTGTACATGAGACAGACGGCTGTGCATGCGCTGTCTTGACCCAGATGTTCGGAGGTCACCATCGGCCATGTGCCTATTTTTCAGCCACCTTAGATCCTGTTGCAAGGGCTCTCCCAGGATGCCTACGGGCGACTGCTGCGGCCGCCCTCATGGTCCGTCAGAGTGCGGGGATCGTCATGAACTCCCCCCTGACTCTGATGGTCCCCCATTCTGTAGATACCCTCCTTAATAACACCAAGACACAGTACCTCACTAGCGCACGACTCACAGGATATGAACTGACACTCTTTTCCAGCCACATTAACATCAAGAGATGCACTGTACTGAACCCCGCAACATTACTCCCACTGGATACTCAGGATGCCCGCTTAGACCCACATGACTGCATATTAAGGACAGAGGAGGAGACGAAGGGACGGGTTGACTTACAGGATACCCCGATAGCAGAACCAGAAGGTACACTATATGTGGACGGATCATGTCTCAGAGGGCCAGATGGTAACACCTCAGCCGCCTATGCCCTCACGACATTAGGACAAGTAGTAGAAACAGCTCAGATTCCGCAGTGCTCTGCTCAAGCAGCAGAATTAGTGGCCCTCACTAGAGCCTGTGAGTTAAGCAAAGGGATGACGGTAAATATTTATACTGACAGCCAATATTCCTTCGGGGTGGCCCACAACTTCGGGAGGTTATGGAAAGAAAGGAATTTCCTTACTTCCCATGGGAGCAAGATTCAACATGGCCCCCTAATTCACCGATTGTTAGACTCCCTGACACTCCCCAGAAAGGTGGCCATTATAAAATGTAAGGCCCATAAGAAAGTGACAGATGATGTTGGGAAAGGCAATGCCCTGGCTGACCAGACGGCCAGACAAACAGCTCTTAGAAAAAGGGAAGGAATGTATGTAGGAGGTCCCGCTAGGTGGGTGGCAGACGAGGGCATGGTTGAAAACACAGTACAAAGTGTGATCGATATTCAGTCCCATACTACTCCTGAGGAACTACGGGTGTGGAAGGAGCAATTAGCAAAGGAGGGAATTGATGGTTGCTGGGTCCGCACGACTATGGAAAGACAATGGATGTTACCTGACAGTCATGTGCTACCAGTAGTTACGATGGCCCATGGTCCTGCTCACATTAGTGCAAAAGGGATATGTAAACTGTTGGAACCTACATGGTACAACTCTAAGATACCAACATATGCTGAAAAGCTGGTTAAAACATGCATGATTTGCCTAATGTATAACCCAGGAAAAGGCACAGTTACTCCTAAGGGAGGATTCTCTCCTCCTACCTTCCCTTTTGAAGTCCTCCAAATAGATTACATCCAGATGGACCGATGTAACAATTTAAAATATGTCCTAGTGGTGGTCTGTACCTTCAGCCGATGGGTGGAGGCCTACCCCGTCAAAGACTGCACCGCTATCACTACCGCCAAAATGCTATTAAAAGAGTACCTCCCACGATTCGGTTTGCCCCGCTTGGTCTGGAGTGACAACGGGACACACTTTACGGCTCAAATTATGGAATATATCTGTACAGGATTGGGTATAAAACAAAAATTTCATGCAGCTAACCACCCCCAGTCAGCAGGTCTAGTGGAGGTGTACAATGGCATCCTAAAAACTAAAATGGCCAAAATAGTAGCCGAGACAGGTGTCACTTGGGTTGATGCTCTGCCCTTGGCCCCATTATCTACAAGAACAACAGCCCACACCAGGATAGGGCTATCCCCCATGAGATTGTGTTCGGGAGGCCTGCCAATGTATGGGGTGTCCCGCGGCCTAAGAAACTGTCTGATGTTGAATACCCTGTATTAACTGATTACCTGTACAGTCTAATACCTTTCGTACTCTTTATCACCAGGTGCAGGAGGCCATACCTGACAAAAGCGAGGGCCCAGGACACGTTATCCAACCTGGTGACTGGGTCTTGGTGAGAAATTTCCAACGGACTAAGAGCCTTAAACCCCGCTGGACACAGCCCCGTCAGGTGTTGCTGGCCACCCGCACCGCCGTGAAAGTAGAAGGTCGGAAGAATTGGGTGCATACGTCCCACTGTAGGCGTAGTGCCTCTGCCCCTCCCCTACGATCAGTGGGTGAGGGAAGGACAAGGAGACTCAGAAACAGAAACAGTCCCGACATTTGTCCCGTTCAGCGATGCCAGACTGCATTTTACATCTACAGAAGCAGAGAGTGACAGCGTACTGAAAGGAAGGGTGGAACCCTCCCTTGACTCTGCTCAACGTCCAGAACAATTGTTTCCCGACCATACTGACCCTACTTCCGACCGATATAACTTGCGCCCCGAGGGAAGGCTTGCCTTTGACTTCGCCAAGTGCCTATAGGCTGTAGAGCTGTGATCTCCCCGGCCGAGAGTAGTGCTGGTGTGTCAGACTAAGGTACGCCATAGGGCTCTTGGCACCTGCGCCCAGTGAAGCAACCACCAATCACAGACAGCCACTAGAGGTCCCTGGCTTAGCACAATGGCTGCCGTCCAAAACACTCGAATCCAGAAACAATATGTCAGTCTCCGACATAGTAAATGCTTCATGGCCACCGTGGTGACGCTCTTTGTCTCCCTCATCCTGTCTATCCTTGGTTGGCTGTTACTAATCTACCATCCTGTTACCTCACCAACCCCTATCCCGACTCCTGCAGAGCACCAGTATTACACGCTACCAGCCCACGAGTTACCCCGCCGTGCAGAATTCTTCAATAACACCTTCATCCAAATGTTGCATCATCATCAACTGATCATGAACACTTCCAACTGCTGGGTTTGCGGACTGATGCCGCATTCCATGATACACCCTGTCCCATTCTTTCCCTACCCCTTTTCCATCTCTGGGTCTTGTCTTGCATGGTGGATGTTGATACAGGAGGCCTACACTGTCAATGGTACTGCCAATTCTGTCCTTGGAACATTTCAGGATGACTTCTGGCGGAACAGATCTGGCCATGCCAATGCTCCTTTTGCCCGACCAGCTCATCCACATCGCTACTATCACCAGATGAACTCGGTGAGATGGTAGTATTCAACTCAACCACTCAACGAACATTTTCCAGATTCCGCACAAGAAGGATACTGCCCGATGAACGAGACACTGTGAATGTCATAAATGTGCAAGGCAGTGTCTGCATCCATGGCCTAGGGACTAAGAAAGTTGGTACCAGTACTTGTAATATCACAAAATCTTTAAACTCTACATCTCCTCCGAAGCTGGTGGCATCCCCCAACACCTATTTTATCTGTGGCACTGCCGCCTACACTTGGCTCCCCCGTAACTGGTCTGGTACCTGCTATCTGGCCTTCCTCCTTCCGCCAACGTATTCTACCCATGGGAGTTACCACCTGTTGATGAAGGGCGCTCTGCGTCGCTCACGTAGGGGCGCCATATCAGCCGAGGATACAGCAGGCCAGGAAACCGGGGACTTCCTTAAAGGTTTCCTTCCATTCTGGGGCCCCATGGCAAACAGTCGGGCTGTACGAGGACTGACCAGGGTCCTTGAAGCCACCATCACAGTAACGGCTGGTGCCCTCTCCAACATCACTGCAGAACTACAGGCGGACCGCCTTATAACACTGCAGAACCGCATGGTCCTAGACGTCCTCCTTGCTGATCGTGGTGGTGTGTGTAAATTGATCGGCTCCAGCTGCTGCGTGTACATCCCAGACAACGCACCTACAGTATACAATGCCATCCAACGCCTGCATCGCCTTTCTTCCGAAATTCATCTGGATGAAGGCAACTGGTCCCTCACAGGCTGGATCTGGGGCCTCCTTTCACAGTGGGGGTGGAGGGTCCTCATCTTCCTTGCCTTGGGAATAACTGTCCTGGTCTTCTGCTGTTTGTGCTTTCAGTGCCTGCCAGTGCTCTGTACAATGTGTGTCCAGACCATCCAGCCTCCACCCTCCACCATTCACAACACCAATATGATGATGATGCTCCAACAAGAAACCGATGGCCTTATGAACATTGACATTTCTTAAAGTATTTGCCACTCAATGGCAAAAGGAGGGTCTGAGGAAAAGTGTTCTTCTGATCGGTATCATTTGTACCAGGACTCCATTGTTTTTTCATTGCCATTTCGTGTCAAACACTTCCACACGACCCACCTGGTTGTTTCTGCTGATGCCTGAGGAAATTCTAAATAACACGACAAAAACCATCTTGCAGCCTGCATCTCTGCCCAGGAACTGTCGCACACCCAACCCCCTGTTCTTTGCAGTTCAACAGAAAACCATGAGACACTCACGCCCTGTGTAAATGATTTGTTTCCCATCTCCTGCTCCCTGCCTGGTAAACATCCTTGACACCGTGATCAGGTTATCTGGACAATGGTCTGACTGCTGGGCCTTGATCAGGGTGATTGGACAATGGTTTGAATGACCGAGCTTTGATCAAGCTGATCGAACAATGACCTGAATGACCGTGCTTTGATCAAGCTGAGTGAACAATACTTTGTAGTTGGTGACCTGATCAAGGCTTGGTACTCAAACACCGTCTGGATCTGGTTATCAACTGCAAACACTGCCCTGATTGAACAATGGACTAACAGCCAAAAGACTGGAATGAAAAAGTATAAAAGGCTTGTAAGCTGCGGAGTAAAGCAGCAGCCTCCTCTGTCTTGTTTCTAACGAGCTTGGGACTCTGTTCCATAGCCCGGGCTATCTGAATAAATCTGGGTTCCTCCTGCAGACGAAGGCTCCTGTGTCTCCTTTTACTACGTATGAAGGGTATGGAAGACTTGGGCGGTTCCCCCGCCGCCGAGACCCAGTAAGTGGGGTATGTCCGGTTCTTCACACCTTTTCTTTTTATCGTCTCTAGCTGACTTGTAAACTGGCCTCTATTGTCAAAAATGACCCCTAGGTATTTGTAATTTGTTGTATTTTGTATTTGGGCATTCCCTAAGTGCCAGTGGTGGGGTTTTTCTCTTCGTCTTTTGATGGACATTAACTTCGTTTTTTCCAGATTTACTTCCAGAAAGTTGTCATTAGAGAATTTTTGAGAGGTGTTGCATACCCATGTGCGTGTGGCTAATTAGGACTACGTCATCGGCGTACAGGATGCTGGTTCCCTCAGCTTGATGTATTTGCCCATGTTACCGATGCTCCTGACTTTACATTAAGTTTTCTTGGAAAATACATTTTACTCCGCTGTCACAAATATTTCTCGCCTTCGCTGCACTTGGAATACTAGGAGGCTTGCACTGTTGGTGAGCCTATAGTGTACTTGCTCTCTGGCAACAGTAGAAGACAACTTGGTATTGTATACTTAACAGCAATGAACCAAACTGAGCTTATTCCTACTTCGCACATTCTGTATGATTGATGGTTGTGGCAGGCTATTACAAGAAATTCTATAAATGGCTTTTTTGAATAAGAGTAGAGCAGGAAGGGTTTTAGTCTACCGGTAGTCATAATGCATAGTTTGATGGGCTTACAAGCAGAAGTGTCTCACTTCTTCCTACTAATCTGATCTGTGGCGGTTCACATTTGGAGTGGGAATGGCCTGAACTATGGTTTTGCACATCTGGAGGGACCTGGCTAACCTTACTTCTACTTTAGGGGTCTCAGACACTATTTAAATTGTACCCCCCATAGTCAGACTAGAGGGTTGTACTTCGTCGCCACCAATGTCGGGGGGAGGGAGGGAGGTTTTTTTTTTAATTTCCTTTTTCTTTCCTTTTTTGCGTTGGCTATTTTCGTTTCACCCCTGGTTGGGGAATGTTGAAACAAATGAGAACTGTTCGGTTGCCTATTGCAGTAGGTTTCAATGTTCTTCCCATCGCAAAAGAAAGATGGGACACATACGGACACTCTGACTATCACTTATAGTTCCTAGAGGCCTCACCCACACCCCGTCAATACAAGCAACTATCGTTTAACTAGCAACTCAGTAATACCGGGGTTGGGTAGGTATAGAAAGTTAAGTGTTATTTGCCGCTTACAGTCTCATGGCACTTGAGGACCCCCTGTGAGGGGTAATTTGATAGTTCTGTTGTATGATCTAATTTGTACAAAAAAAAAAACATAACTAATAAAAATATGTTTGAAGAAAGGGCGAAAAACAAAGGGAAGTGTCCTCGACAGAACAGGACAGAAGCAGAATGAGAATACCTAGCGAGCAAAAACTAAAAGACGTCAAGGGACATAAGGGAACTGCATTATACCAGACGACAATAAGCAAGTTATAGCAATAGACAAGTCCGGCAAGTATGGAAAGCACACTCAAGAGGACTATCAGGTTAACAATTAGCAGAGCAACTGTAAATCATTCAAAGAAAAACTCGGAGGGACGACGCATAATCAGATGTAGAAAATGTAACAGAAAAAGATGTTCCAAGGATGCATTCTTAGAGATACTTTAAAATCATCTTGAGCGCAATCAATTCCTGATCCACCTCCTGAATGCCCCCCCCGTAGAAACATTCCCAAGATGGATTTGTAAATAACGAAGCACAATGCCACACTAATCTTCGTTAAGAGAAGGTCTTCAAACTAGCAGAGATGTCAGTCAAACTGTAAGAACTCGGAACAGTTAATATTCTTGTTCAGTGCCTTGCAAGGTGAACTACAATGTTTACAAAGAAAGAACAGGGACACAGAGGATTTGTTTTATTTTCTGCCAAAAGGGTAGTTCAAGGCCCGCAGAAATGGTCATTTATTAAGGAGCTTTCACATTAAGAGTTTAACCAAAGTCTTACCATATATGGGGACCTAGGAAGGCTGTAAACAAAACCTGGATTACATGCTCCTGACAAAGATACTTACTCTAGACCAGAGACTCTAAGCAAGGTCTAAAATGAGTTATTTCACTAAAAGAATTTAAACCATAAAGCACTTCGTCACTACTGACTGCTCAAATTTTATTTTCTGAAATTTAAATGAGCCTTTCTGCACTGAGTACAATTATTTACAGTCACTAAAACCAACAGTAGCTCATCAACACCTTTATTTACTTACTCTTCCAAGTGGGCAGCTTCTTCTCCATCAGCCTGTAAAATATAGAAAGGATTTAAGTGAAAATGTGGAGACAAGCAGGTGGTAAGTAGAAGCTTTTTACACACAAGGAACTCTCATAAGTACTTTATTGGTAACATTTGTATAACAATATATTTGATATATTTGTCACCAACCTACAGATTACTGCTATGGTCCTTGAAGCTTGAAGTGTCCTCATTGGATAACTGAACCAGTCTGGACGGTTGAATCAACTCGGAGCAACCAATCTAACTTCAACTCAGCCTCAGGGCTCTGATGATTTTATGGCTTCAATAAAGAAATCGAGATGAAATGCAAAAACATTCCTCTATCTACTACCTCTCCATGCATATGAGGTCTGAACACTACAATCTCTCTTGGAGCGGAGGGATGTGGATGGAAGGTGCTATTAGAATGAAGGTAACGGCTTCCAGAGGAAATGACTCAACCCTGCTCTAAAAACATCTCTTCCTTAATGATTTCAACAAATAAAAAAGATTAAATCACCTAGCCTACTTTGGAACTTACACCCAGAACAACGGTTCTCGCTCTACGGCTGCCTGCTTGCAATAGGCTCCAAAGAGTTTGGCTTTCAATATTGTTTTGACTTCATCTAGCGGTGCTGCACTGGGGAAACATCTGCCACAACATAGATAGCAAAGACGTTGTTGCTCCAAATACCGTTTTTATACATTACCTTCCGACCCAAGATTAACTCTTTTTGTGCCTACCCATTGGTAAAAATGGCAAGCCACACCAATGGTCCATAGGAATGAAAAACGTATTTTTCCTCTTTATTTATGGAATGACATTTGGAAGGTACAGCTTTCAGCATACATACGCAAAACCAAATGCTAGAATTAGCCAAGATAGCAGAATGAAAAGTCGACTTATGAAGTTCAAACAAGCAAACATTTAGAATCCCTCTTTTTAGGCTGCCTTTCACTAACCTTTCAAACATAAGCCATAAAGAGAGCTGTACCAGCCTCTTATGTAAAGAACAAGGTCTACGATCATACAACAAAAGCACATCTACACTGTTACTGGCTGACATTGATAGGGCGTTTGATTCACTGAGCTGGACGTTATCTATTTGTCCTCCTACAACGCCTAAATCTTGGGCTCCGCTATATCTCATATATTCGCCTGTTATACACAGACCTTACAGCCTCAGTTCGGGTGGCGGGTGCAGTGTCTAGCACCTTTTCTATTGGGCGAGGTACCAGTCAGGGATGCCCCCTGTCCCCATACCTATTTGCGTTAGCCATGGAGCCGTTGGCTTCGTGGGTCAGAATCAACGCGCAGGTCAGGGGTTTCGAGTGGTCCAGAGGGATATCGGACCGTATAGCCCTGTACGCGGACGATGTCCTCTTTTTCCTTACCGTGCCGCACTGGCCAGGACCAAGGTTACTTTGTATAATGCAGATATTCGGAGAGACATCGGGGCTATACATGAATGCCCGCAAATCAATACTCTGGCCACTGCAGGGGATAACAGATATAGGTGCCAGGTCGAAAGACGACACGATAGTCACAACAGGGTTTAAATACGTAGGGGTATATCTGTCGACATCTCCGTCTATCTCCTGGGAGAAAAACATTACCCCCATCTGGCTACAAGCACAGGCCGAGATGAAAACATGGGCACGCATGCCGCTCTCTATCCTAGGGAGATCAGCCATCTTCAAGATGGTTACGCTTCCCAGTCTCTTGTATCCGCTACAGACCCACCCATTCCCGATCTCGCCCGCCTGGTTCCGTCAGATTAACACAGGATTGAATCGCTTCCTATGGGCTGATCGAACTGCAAGTCGCTCTGAAAACATGCTTTCAATCAACTTACTGCGGGGGGATAGCAACCCCTGATGTCCAATCATACTATGCTGCCTCATCTCTTGGTCTTGAATGAATGGTGGTACGGGGATAGACGAGACCCGGCATATATCTTGGAGCAGTGGCTGGTGAGCGATGCATTACCTCATTCTCTCCTTCATAAACCAAGGGAACTTCGGCTACTACCGCCGGCTACAAGGGTGGTGTTTGGGACATGGAAACAATCACTGCACAGAGAGACACCCCTGAGGCAAAGTGGGCTTCTGCCCCAACTGTCCACACTGTCTGGTTTCAGAGGTTGGGACGCTATGGGTATCTCTACTTTGGGAATTGTCATGCATGGCAGCACTCTGAAGTCATTTCAGGACCTCCGGAAGGAATTTGACATGCCACATTCGCAGTTCTATAAATATTTGCAATTCCGTCACACACTGACTCCGTATATTACACAATTAGAGTCCCCACCAGAGTTTAACCCGATAGAGGACAAGGTTTTTATGGGAGACTTGGGGGAGCATAAAATATCAACGATATATCAATCCCTAGTGACAAATATTCCCACCACATTAGATACACTCCGGGATACATGGCAGGCGGACCTAGGTCCCCTAGATAACGACAATTGGACAGAGGCTCTGGTGCACCCACGGGGGGCCGCAATAGCTTCCAGACTAAAGCTGATTCAATTCAAATATCTACATCAAGCTTTTTTTACTAGGCACAGGCTGTGGAGGGCAGGACTGATACCTTCCCCTGTCTGCCTGCGCTGTGGCAGTGCCGAGGGAACATTCATTCATATAATCTGGCAATGCACTGAACTTCTCAAATTCTGGAGGGGAGTCACGACCTGTCTTTCAGCTGTATTGGGGTGGGACATACCCATGTCACCAAAGCTCGCCGTACTACACATTACAGAAGGGATAGGTGGCAATAGCTATAAATGTCATCTTTTATTCCTAGGTTTTACCATGGCGAAAAGAGATATAGCTAACGCATGGAAAGCTCAGTCCCCACCCAAGGTGGGAGCCTGGAAAGCAGGACTAAATTTTTGCATGGGCCAGGAGCAACCCATATTCAAAGCTAGGGATTGCCCACAAAAACCCCCTATAATTTAAAAAAGATGGGCGGACTACAGAGGTCTATATAAATCGAGCCCCCCACCCCGAGGATGGTGGGCACCGAGGTATCGGAATGAATAGGAACTGGGTGATAACTGTATACCGGGCACGGTCATACGCGAAGTGGTTAATGGGGAATCGTCTATGAAAAGATACAATGGACATGGCACAATACAGTGAACAGTTGCGAGCTAGCATATCCGTTTGTGTTTTTTCTTCATAAACTTTATATTGATATAATGGATGTCTGCAGATCTGATGTCACAATGATCAATGTTTCTTATCGAAAATATCCTGTACGTAATCAAGTGACCCCAATTGCTGACAAAATTTGTTTTGGGGGAAAAAAAAAAAACTCTCAATACAATCTTGTTCACAATCATGTTTGGAGGTGTGGTGGTTCCCATGGTTGCCCGATATGGCTTTTCTGGTCAACTTGCCTAAAGCATTAACTCTAAGGCAACAAAAGCATTATCGGGTCTGTCTCTACAGTGAAACAAGCCAATATTACTGATCCCACAAAAATCCAATCTTTAAAATGGTTTGCCGTTCATCAACTCCTCTGCAGTTCTGAGCGCGTATTGTTTAAGTAGCGGCTGAGTAAGAAGTAATAATTATGGCCGTTAACATCAAAGGGCCTGGTATTTCTTCAGCGTGAACACTTTCAGGGTCTGACCATTGTCATGAACTGTACCTACCCATCTCTGTATGCAGACGACATGTTGCTGTATCTTTGAGGGAGTGATTCTGACCTTTTGTCAGATTGTTCACAATCATGTTTGGAGGTGTGGTGTGATGTCAGATTTTGGGACCTGCTCAGAACTTGGTCAATTGGGACAATTCATGCGCCTATACCCTGTGGGGAGATGCCCCTGAGCACAGCCCTGTCCCCTCGGCACCAACGTTACGGTGGGAACGAGATACGGTGCAGTATCTTGGAATGGCGGTGTACCACTCTCCAGACTTGCTATAGGAGGGAAACTACAGGCATGTACTGACCTGGTTGCGTCGCTCTGTTAACTTCTGGACCACGTTGCCTCTTTCGGTCAACGGTCATGTAGCTTTATCCAAGATAATTATGCTACCCCGCTTACTTTATCTTTTTGCAGCACTCCAGTTGGAGCAGCCACAAAGATTCTTTCGGGAACTTGATGGTCTGTTATTCTCGCTTTCTTGGGGTACATCCCGTTACCGGGTTGCACTTTGGAAGCTGCGTTTAGCACTGGCTGAGGGGATATTACTTTGAATTGTATTACTTAGTGGCACAGCTACAGTGGGTGGCATGCTGGCGAGCCATTCTCTGGGAGGGTATGTGGATTGCAAAGTATGGCTCTCCGTCCAAGGATTGCCGGCTGGTCTTTTTATTGCATCCCCTCTAGGGTGCGGACTTCGAACATTTTGATTAGGACCATGAGCTATGTTTGGGCCCGCACTTTACGGCAGACTCATAACCCGCACACCCGGGAGCTACCTCTTGTGGTCAGGTGCTGGAGCCGCCCAGGGGCTTGGCCGGGTCTCCCCGAGTGGCCGTGTGACTTACTGCCAATAAGTCAGACGGAAACATCAACCACCGTAGCAGAGCACCTTCCCCCTTACCTATCTCCGTGTCCTCTCCTCTATTTTCAGACCCCGACTACAGAGCAGGTGGTGGACAGTTCCTTTAAGGAACTCACGCTATGGGATTCTTTCCCCGGTCATGTGACTAGGTCATGTGACCCCGGCAGGTTCAAAGAGGAAGAAGTTGGCTGTTGGTGGCGTTAGTCTGTGGTAGCGACGGCGGAAGAAGGCGAGCCAGCAAATGAAGAGAGGATCCAGACCTTCTTCGTCAACCCAGGACTGCAAGGAACGACGGCTCCCCAAGGCGAGACACGAAGGACGCCAGATCCGGAACACCGGAGAAGCAGCATCGGAGAAGAACCAGAGAGGGATCCAGACCCTATTCGGCACTACGCAGACGCCAGACGCGTTCCAGGAGGGACGTGGCTGCGCAAGGTACGGGGCCGCCTGGAAACCGAATAGGGAAAGGGGGCCGGGGCCGCCAAGAAAGGGACAGGTGGAGGGATTTGAACACGGCACTGCACTAGCATTATTTGGCATACTGCTGCGCGTAAAGGCTGTTGCAGCGAAAGCCGCAGAGAGCACTGGTGCTGGCATCGGGTGTTACCTCCCTTCACTCCTCATTCCCTGAACAAAGCTTGGAATCACGAAGCCTCTTCCTTACGGAGTTTTTTCTTTGCGTTTGTTGTTTTTATTTGCGTTGCTCCTATGTGTGGCCGCTGACATACCGGTGAGAACACCCTGCGACCACGGGACAAAGAAAAAGGCCAGAACCTCCCCTCTGAAGCAAGAGAGAGAAGACGCCTGTCCCTAAAAACACCCCGACGATAACCTCACGGAAAAAGACATTCCGTAAACAGTACTCCGTAAAACCAGTTGTTACACTAATAAATCCACTACAAACTTACTAGTGTCCCTGTCTGCTTCTCCACCGCGCCACACGTGGTGTCAGAAGTGGGATCGTACGCCCCATAGACTGCAAGCATGGAGAATTTAATACAACAGCTGATATGTGGCCAAGAGAAGCTCGAGTGGGCTGTAGAGAAACCGATGTCCTCAGGTGGAATGTATGCAGAAGGTGGCAGATGACCGGTTGCAGTTGTCCGCCCAGCTACAAGCACGTCCAGGGGCCGGTCCTAATGTGTCACTGCAAAAGTACCTACCAGGGGAAGACCTTGACGCGTTCCTTTTAAACTTTGAGAGAGCAGCCAGAGCATCGGGTTGGCCAGAGGCAAAGTGGCCTTTTTTCTTGGCTCCACTCCTCACGGGAGAAGCACAGGCTGCCTATCAGGTAGCCAATGCAAGCGGAAACACTCCCTACAACGAGATACGGGGCATAATCTTAGACCACCTGGGAATGGACTCCGAGGCCTACCGAGCCCGATTTAGAAAGGAAAGAGGAACTCCAGCTGACAACCCAAAAACCCTGTACTCCAAATTGAAAGCCGCCGCGGACAAATGGTTGAAACCTCAAACCAACACCAAAGAGGAGATCATGTCATTGATCTACCTAGAGCAATATATCGAAGCCCTACCCTTTCCCATACAGCAGTGGCTCAAACAGCATACGCATCTAACGGTAGAACAAGTCGTGGAAATGGCAACCTCTTTCTACCGGGCCCAACCCAGTTCTTTACCATGGGACACCGAAAAACCCACACATCCTCCCGGTCCCCCTAGTAAAACTGACAAGAAACCCCCGAAACCCACCCCGAGCATATGAAGCCTCGCCACCTTCGTCCTGACCCAGTTCCCACCAAGGGACCCCAGTGTTTCGAGTGCGGAGAATGGGGTCATATCGCCAGGACCTGCCCCCGTAAGAAAACCCAGGAGAAACCGATGGACATAAGCTGCATACCCCGTTCAATCCTATATACTGAGGAAATGGGACCCAGTTTTTATGTAAGTGTACTCATGAAAGGCGTGGCTGTGAGGGCTTTATTAGATTCCGGCTGTCGCCAGTCGGTAGTACTCCAATCACTGGTAGACCCCTCAACCGCCCCTACAGGAGAAACCGTGCCTATCCGTTGCGTACATGGAGACATACGAATCTACCCCCTGGTGCAGCTACCCATTTCCCTACCAAACGGCCAAACACTACGGGTTAAGTTAGGAGTCTTGCCTTCTCTCCCGGAGCGGTTGATCATAGGACAAGACAATCCGTCATTTTTGTCACTGCTGAGGGACATAATCCAACCCATAAAACCACAAGGTTTGTGTTTTTCAGTCCTTCCTCACTCAGGCCCCCTGGCTTTCGGATAGAAGCTTTCGCTTTAGGCAAAACACACGATCCTACACTTCAAGCCGCCTGGGACCATGCTAGACAGGCTGATCTTACACCAAACCACTCTTATCCCCTTTTCCAGGCCAAAAACAAACTCCTATATAGGATCGGGAACCCCGGAGACCCCCCTCAATTGGTGGTACCACAAGCCTTCCGGGATCAGGTTCTATTTTTCGCGCACTCACATTTATTAGTAGGACACAGGGGGGGGCGCAAAAGACAACACAAATCCGGTTACAACACTTTTATTGGCCAGGTATCTTTTCACACGTCACTAGGTTCTGTCAGGAATGCGAGGTGTGCCAAAAGAAAAATCCGTAAAATCCTCCACCGGTTCCCGTGCAACCGCTCCCGATTGTCGGACGACCGTTTGAGAGAATAGGCATGGACCTAATTGGCCCCTTACCGCGAACCAAGAAGGGTCACCTCTATGCCTTGGTCGTTGTTGATTATGGCACACGGTACCCCGAAGCTTTTCCTTTGCGTGCTCCCACCACTTATCAGTGACAAGCTGAAGGAATTGTTCTCTCGGGATGGTTTCCCCCGTGAGATTCTCACGGACCAAGGAACCCCCTTTGTGTCTAAATTGATGGCACAGATCTGTAAGTCCCTTGACATATCACACATCAAAACATCAGTATACCACCCACAAACCGATGGGTTGTGTGAGCGGTATAACGCTACTCTGAAACTAACCCTGAAGAAACTATTGAGTGTTGAGTGCAAAGAATGGGACATGCTTCTCCCTCTGGCTCTATACGTCATTAGAAGCCAGACCCAAACCAGTCTGGGCTGCTCCCCCTTTAAACTCCTCTATGGCCGAGAACCCCGTAGTCTGCTCAAGATAACAAAGGAGGCTTGGGAGCAGGAAAAACAAGAGGAAACCAGATCCTTCCTTGACTATACCCAAGCCCTTCGTACCCGACTCCACAAACAGAGTTTGCAGACGCCAGCCTAGAACGGGCCCAAGTCAAGCAGCAGGTATTCTATGATAAAGGAAAAAAATGGAGACACCTAAAGGTGGGGGACTGGGTCCTAGTCCTTATACCGTCTGCACTCTCCAAAGTCAGATCCGAATGGCAAGGGCCGTACAAGATCGTGAAGAAAGTAGGCCTCACCTCCTACCATATACAAATCACGCCCAAACGAACCCAACTCTATAAAATCAATCTTTTTAAAAAATGGCTAGGACCACTTCCCCAAGGACCTACACACTGCTGTCCCAGTTTCAGACCACAATACCACCCTAAACCAACTGGTTGTCAACCCAGAGCTGTCCAGAGCAGAACAAAACACTACAGGACACCCTGCGTCCTTTCGCCCCTTTGTTTTCCGACCTCCCAGGGAAGACCTCCCTGGCGGAACACTCCATACCTACTCAGCCAGGGAAAATCGTGAAACAAAAACCCTATCGCATTCCGGCTGCCCGTAGGGAGGCGATAAGACAGGAGGTGGAAAGCATGATCTCCTTGGGTGTGATAAAGCCATCACAAAGCGAGTGGTCCTCACCTATTGTTTTAGTGCCGAAACCGGACGGATCTGTCCGGTTTTGTATTGATTTTAGGCATATCAATGCAATCTCTAAATGCGACTCCTATCCCCTCCCTCGGGTGGATGAGCTAATTGAGAAGTTTGGGGAGGCTCAGTATATCACTACCCTTGACCTCACGAAGGGCTATTGGCAGGTGCCCCTAAGACCACAGGACCAAGAAAAAACTGCCTTCGACACCCACTGGTTTATATGAGTTTACCGTGCTGCCTTTTGGTCTTCACGGTGCACCTGCCACCTTCCAAAGGCTCATGAACAGGGTGCTCTCAGACCACCAAGCATACTCATCCGCCTACCTTGACGATATCGTCATATACAGCCCCACATGGGAAGTCCACCTTCAGCATTGTCGTCAGGTCCTCCAGGTCCTTCAATTGGCGGGGTTGCACATAAACGCAAAGAAATCACAAGCAGGCTTCCAGAAGGTCAAGTATCTCGGGTATCTCCTCGGAAACGGGTACATAGAACCACAACAGGAAAAAGTAAAAGCAATCGTTCAGGCCCCTTTTCCTACCACAAAAAAAGAAGTCAGGGCATTTCTTGGTCTTCTTGGCTACTATAGGAGATTCATTCCCCAATACTCGGAAACGGCCACACCTCTCACCAATTTGTTGCAAAAGGAAACCAAAACAAAAGACCTGCTACGGCCCCCAGCCGAAGCGGTAGAAGCTTTCCGTAAATTAAAAACTGCCATCACATCCAGTCCCATTCTTAGGGCACCAGATTTCTCGAAGCCCTTCCTTCTCCAGACAGACGCTTCTGAAAACGGGGTGGGGGCGGTTTTGTCACAGACATCCCCTGAGGGTGTTGAACATCCCATCCTGTTCATTAGCCGCAAACTATATCCACGCGAACAACGATACCCAACAATATAGAAAGAGTGCCTTGCGATCAAATGGGCGGTGGACAAGCTAAGGTACTACTTTGAGGGGTCCCACTTCCTTTTGTATACTGACCATGCCCCACTACTTTGGATGAGCAGGAACAAGGGGAACAACCCACGGATACTACGTTGGTTCCGCTCACTCCAACCCTTTTCTTTTGAGGTCAGGCATCGCAAGGGCTCCGACAATGGGAACGCAGACTTTCTCTCTCGCATTCCACTGTTCCCCGACCGGGAACAGGCTAGGGTAGGGGTATGTGACAAACTGCCAACTCAGACGAAAACATCAACCACCGTAGCAGAGCACCTTCCCCCTTACCTATCTCCGTGTCCTCTCCTCTATTTTCAGACCCAGACTACAGAGCAGGAGGTGGACTGTTCCTTTAAGGAACTCGCGCTATGGGATTCTTTCCCCGGTCATGTGACAAGGTCATGTGACCCCGGCAGGTTCAAAGAGGAAGAAGTTGGTCGTTGGTGGCGTTCGTTTGTAGTAGCGACGGCGGAAGATGGTGAGCCAGCAAACTAAGAGAGGATCCATACCTTCTTCGTCAACCCAGGACTGCAAGGAACGACGGTTCCCAAAGGCGAGACACAAAGGACGCCAGATCCGGAACACCAGAGAAGCAGCATCAGAGAAGAACCAGAGAGGGAGCCGGACCCTAATCAGCACTACGCAGACGCCAGCCGCGTTCCAGGAGGGACGTGGCTGCACAAGGTACAGGGCCGCCTGGAAACCGCATGGGGAAAGGGGGCCGGGGCCGCTAAGAAAGGGACGGGTGGAGGGATTTGAACACGGCACTGCGCTAGCTTTATTTGGCATACTGCTGCGCGTAAAGGCTGTTGCAGCGAAAGCCGCAGAGCGCACTGGTGTTGGTATCGGGTGTTACCTCCCTTCACTCCTCATTCCCTGACCAAAGCTTGGAATCACGAAGCCTCGTCCTTACGAAGTTCTTTTTCTTTCTGTTTGTTGTTTTTATTTGCGTTGCTCTTATGTGTGGCCGCTGACATACCGGTGAGAACGCCCTGCGACCACGGGACAAAGAAAAAGGCCAGAACCTCCCCTCTGAAGCAAGAGAGAAGACGACGCCTGTCCCTAAAAACACCCTGGCGATAACCTGACGGAAAAAGACATTCCGTAAACAGTACTCCGTAAAACCAGTTGTTACACTAATAAACCCACTACAAACTTACTAGTGTGTCCCTGTCTGCTTCTCCACCGCGCCACAGGCCGCCTGTGGGAATGGATGTTCCGGGTGACCTTTTTGCAGGGGGAGAATTATACTAGTTTTCAGGCCTTCGGGAGACTCATGACATACCAGTGGGCCATATCCTGCTCCATGGTGTCCTGGTATACAGGAGTGGTGCGGGACTGGCAGTGCGAAACCCCCGGAGCATGACAGTATACGACTTTTCTTCCTTGTATCAGGCAGGATTAAGGCAGTCACGTTGCTTTATAGAGCTTTACTGGAAGGGGCGTGGCGGATGCTTGCGACCCTATGGGCCAGCTGGCAGACAGACTTTGCAAACGCCCCTTCCGGATTCCTCTTGGAGGAGAATACTGGAAACTATTTTACGGGTCTCCATGAACGCTGGCTTCAAACATATCTAATTCTTTTATCTACATCGGGCCAACTTAATCCCCCCTCGTATCCAAGACATGTTTCCTACTGAGTCCTAAGCATGCCCCCGCTGCTCTGTTGCAGATGCAGATTTTTTTTCACATTGTTTGGTAATGCTCCCTTTTACTTCCTTATTGGGCGATAGTTCTGCAAGTAGTGCGGGGAGACCACGGACAGAGACTTCCCTGTTAGTCTCACACAGTACTTGCTGGACCATCATGAACGTTTGGCAGCCAGGAAGGTTACTGATAAGTTTCTGAAACGGGCCCCAATTCTAGCCCACCAGCAACTGACCACGAGCTGGAAGTCTTCTCGTGGTCCCAATGTTTACCGTTGGGGGCTGAACTGATGAGGTGGGTGGATTGTGAAAGGGATGCGATCCACTGAGAGGAAGCAATGGGGGTTAGAAGGATAGCAATACTGTCGACTTGGGATGCAATTTTGTTGGCCTGTCCGCGTGTAAAACGTGGGGGACCAGGTAATCCTGACTGCGACCGCTTCTGGCCACTCCATGTCGAACTCGGATAATGGTGCATTTGCCCTGACACCAGCTGGCTCCAGGTATTAGTACTTCTTTCTCCCCGATCCCCTGGTTCTACTCTTACACCCGCCCCCCCTCACCTCGGTTGTGAGCGAGGATCACTGAGGTGTGACTGGCTGGACTGGATTGTAAGTAGGTGCTTCTCTTGCAGGATTCCCTGCCTCTTCTGTTCAGGGAGAGTCTTTTTACTGCTGGGAATGTAGCCATTAGTATGCCTGCCCACTGTGCCTTACTTGTCATTGAACTCTGATTCTAGCAGATAGGCCCCTGCGTTTAGCCTGCTGGTGATAGTGTGTTTTTGTTGGATGCATTGGATCTGTTGTGCTCGGTTCTAAAATGTAATACAAATATTTACAAAAAAAAGCACTAGACCCAAGTTGTAATTGGGAGCTCTGATGTCAGCAGAACAATTTGGGGGCCACAGGATGTGTAGACACTGGGGTTATTGCAGAGCTTTGCAGCCTAATTTGATTAATTTAAGCAAACACTAGAATAGTTAACTGACTAATGGACTTCTGCGGTCTTGTAAGTTATTAACAAAGTAAAGTGTGGGCCAAATAAAGGTATCATAGCTATAACTATTACAATGTTTTCCCACTTTTTTGAAAAAATAAACATTACTATTGCAACATACTTAGAAGTGCTTTGTCTGGAAAGAAGAAATTCTGATAACAGCATAGCTCACTAATTCACACATTTAAGGAAATTGATCTGAATGAAAGCTACATACCTTGTGGACATCACAACATACATCTAGAGGGCCTGAATCAACAGAGTTGTTTTTGGACACTTGGGGGACATGTGAACTGTTTGGCAATGTGGTAGCAGAGCAAGGTTTGCTGGCTGTCAGGTTAACAGTGGAAGCATTCACAGGGTTTAAGCTTTCAGTCTTCCTTTTCTTACAGGGCCTTCCAGCAGAGTCAAGGCTGACAGCATTATCAAAGCGAGAGCTATCAGTCTTCCCGGAGTACAAACCAGTACCACAGTTTTGCTTTCCAGGGGGCCTGCTGCACGCTCTACCGAGCTCTTCATCTAAGTCAGGTGCTTCACAAGCATAGTTCGAATCCGAATCGGATTCACAGCCAGAATCAGCCTTTTCTTTAGATTTGTTTGCACCCACTAGAAGGGCTGACATTTTATTCTCCTTCTTTAAAGAACTGCCCTGGCCAAGCACTGCAGAAGATATGCATGCGCCAGGCATTGGGAGAAGTTGCCAGTTCTAGTGCTCAGAAGTGTACTACCAGGATTCAGTAACGTTTGGCTGCTATCAGAGTTAATCAAGTGTTGAGAGAGAGAGAGATCTTCAGTGGCTCTTTGCTTATGCCATGTGTTGAAAATCAGATGCTAGTACTTCCAATTCCAATGCTTTTCACGAATCAAGCTCTTTGTTAAACTGATTTAATGTGGTGTGCTGTAACAGCTTTTGAGGAGTGGATGCCGCTGTTTTTCACTCTCAGATACCAGTACTTCCAAATCCAATGTCCTTTACGAATCTGCAGCCGAAAGTCAAGCTCGTTTTTAAACTGCTTTAAGGTGATGTGCTGTATCAGCTTTTCAGGAGTGATTGCCGCTGATTTTCAATATTCTGCCTCGTTCAGACTTTTTTGCGCGCAGCCCACCTTGCACTGCAGCTTCAAGTCTTCTCTGTATGTAAAGTAAAAAAGAAAACCTTCCATTAATTTGAGACACTGCGGCAGTAGTCCACAACAAAAACATACATTGTTTTCAAAGCAATTAGATTCAGGCATTAAAAGGACATCAATGAGAACAGCTAGTATTTTTCAAAATAGGAAACCAGAGACGCTAATGTATGTGAATACTTGTAAACCAATGGGCCAAAAGACCACTGAAAAATTAATAAAATTTGTTGTGGAAAAAAAACATGCACTATGTAAGCAAGTGACAGCATTACCAACTACATATATTTAATAAATCGCATCTGACTTTAATAGCTCTAAAATAACATTCCTACTGACAAATTTCACTTCTACAGGTTACAAATACAATTCCTATAAATGTAAAGATAATGAATTGTTCAACGGGTGCTCCATGAGAAGTAAATCAAATAAGAAAAGGTTTGTCAGCATAATGCACGAAAGAAAAAAAACAGTATTAAAATAAACTGGAATTCTTATACGAGAATCAAACAGTAAAGAGAACATATGAGATAAATACTAATTTCGTGTGCAAGCGTAAATTAATAGAGGAAACCCATGTGCAGATGGGAGAGCATGTCAGTACATTCAAAAAGGGCAGGCACTTGGGAAGTTAATCTGCCGAAAAAAGTACTTTTAATGTTCAGTGTCAGGCAGTGTAACAAAGGGGCGGAGGCTGCTGTTGGGGGTGGTGGGGGGGTGGGGAGGGAGGCGGCGGCAGCCGTGGGGCGGGGAGGACGGTTAAATAAAATAATTACTTACCTGCTGGCTGGCTTCTTCTGTAGAAGCAGGAAGCACCGGGCTCCCAGGCTCCCCAAACCCAATCAAAACACTGCAATGCAGCGTTTTGATTGGTCTGAGCGCCGCGATTCGGAGCTCAGCCAGGGAATGGGAGCCAGGGCATGTTCTCCATGCAGGCTGTAATGCTGGCTAAATGGAGAACATGCAAAACGCGCATGAACGTTTGGCCAGCCCGAGAGGGCCGGTCAAACATTCATGCGCACGTACATAGTGCCCACCACTCCTCCCCCTGCTCCAAGACCAGAGCAGATCCACCTCGCCCGAGACGCCACATCAGGAATAAATAAAATGGTAACACAATTTATCATCATTTTATTTTTCATTTTTTTCACTGCTTAAGGCAGTGTGGCGACGCTCCTCCTCCTTGGCGGAGGAGCCGCCACTGATGTAACATGTACAATCAGTCTCTCAAAATTCACAAATCCTGGGCCTTCATCTGAAAAAAGGTAATGCATAGAGTCAGTATGAAATCAGCTTTTGGAACACGTAATGTGAAACTAACTCCTATAGCTACAAAGTCTTTAATTTATTGACAGACCTCTGATAGGACCCTCTTAAGAGAAACTTGTGTCCTCTATTGGGACTGGAGTCTACCATATTTCATGCACATGCAGCCATGCCTCTCAAAATGTAATGTCTTGAGAGGCACGAGTAGGAGAAAAAACAGATTCACAAATCCTATTTCAACCATTTACGATGTAGAGGAGATACTTTGCAGATGTGTGACTGACCAAGAGAGGTAGTAATTGGTATTAATTTCCAGGAAATCCACAAAGTTCTCTAGGAAATTCACCATATTTTATCAAGGCTTACAACGATTTATACAACACTGAAAGCAGGCTTGTCAGGGTTTTTACTTTACCATTAGTAAACACAGTTAAAGTATACAACTGTTGTGGGGATGGGCCCCCAATTTTGTCGCTGGGTTCGTATCTTATATACGGCCCCATGCGCTAGAGTTAAGCTCGGGGGCGTGCGGTCCGAAGAGTGGCAACTCGGGAGGGGTACACGACAGGGGTGTCCCCTCTCCCCACTCGTTTGCCCTGGCTATAGAGCCCTTCGCGGTCCGGATTAGAGCGGATATGGGTATTAAGCTGGGAACCATGACTCACGTCATTTCTTTGTACGCGGACGACGCCTTGTTTTACTTGACCTCTCCTCGTGATGCCCTGCCGGTGCTGTTGCACCATCTGGATCGGTTTGGTGAGGTCTCTGGATTGCGGCTGAACCGTGGCAAATCCCTAGTTTTTTCCTTGGCGGGACTAGCGGCGGTGCCTTCGGAGACTTTGCTGGATCTGGAACTGCGTTGGGAGCGGACGGCGTTCCGTTACCTAGGTATTCAGGTGACCCTGACGGATGAACAGGCGCTGGTCCGGAATGTGGACCGCGTCACCACGGAATTGCGGCAGTCCGTGCGTTTCTGGAATACTCTCCCACTTTCATTGATGGGCCGCCTCGCCATCTCCAAAATGGTGATGCTCCCCAGGGTACTTTATGTGCTACAGAACTCACTTTGCCCTTTGCCACCTCGAGTTTTTAAAACTCTCAACACATTGCTCACATCTTTGCTCTGGGCGGGTCGGCGTAGTAGGGTAGCCCTTCGCACCATTGTCCGTAGTTACGAGGAGGGCGGTCTCGAAGCCCCTCGATTTGACCTATACTATTATGCCGCCCAGCTCCAACATGCGGCCCGGTGGTTCACCGACACTGACAACTGGGAGAAGCGCCTCTTGCTTGATGGGGCAGATACCCAGACACTGCAGGAGGCACTGATGCAGGGTGCGGGATCAGATGTGTATCTCCCCTATACGGTGCGACATACAGCTGGCATATGGCAGCGTTTTGTTGAGAGGGTCCTTCGAAGGGCGCCCTTTCACAGGGAGCTCTCGCTCTGGATACTGGCTCCATTTATAGTTATGGCACGTCATATGTCCTTCCGACTCTGGAGGGAGGGAGGATGCGAGGTTCTCGCCGATCTATACCCTAATGAAACCTTTATCACCTATGAGCAGGCGGTGGAGAGTTTTGGTCTTGGACAATGCCAATTTTTGCATTTCAGGGGTATGCAAGATGTAGTGAAAATCACCTGGCCCCAGTACCCAGATATTCCACCACTGACGCATACACTGGATGTTATGCTCACGTGCGGCAGGGGGCGCGGTTTGATCTCCCTCCTATATAAAGCGATGAGGCAGGATTCTACCCCTCCGATCCCGCTGTCTAGGGTTGCCTGGGAGCGGGACCTTGCTGCCCCGCTGGAGGAGGCACAGTGGGCACGCATAGGCTCCCTCACACACACCGTTTCATGCAATGCCAGATTTAAGCTAACACACTTTAATTACCTACACCGCACCTACCTTACCCCGGTGTCATTGAGACGCATTGACAGTAGCAGGGGCGCTGGCTGTCCTAGATGTGCCGCAGAGAATGCAGGCTTTTTACATTTGGCATGGGAATGCCCATTGGTTGCGCAGCTTTGGTCGGGGGTGGTGCCTAGGGTTGTAAGCGCCACGGGGCTTCGGGTGGCTCTCGATCCCTTGCAATGTTTACTCGCGATGGTTCGCAGGCCCAAGAGGAAGAAACTCCCCTATAAACTCTTACAGTTAATGTTGGTGCTTGCCAGGCGCAGGGTGGCAATAACTTGGATGGGGCAGAGGGCCCCTGAACTTCCTGCTTCGCTTAAAGACGTTCGAGAGTGGTCGCTGGCTGAAGAGGCCCACATGAAGCACACCCGACGGGATAAGAAATTGCAGGATGACCTGATGGCTTGGCAGGTCCTGTGTGCCACTGGGTTAACGGAGGGAGAGCCGTCCTCACTGGATGTTACTACTAGTGAGCAGAGTGATGCAGATATAACCGGGGGGTCTGTTTCTAGTGGGGAACGCGACGCCTAGCTCTGAGGGGGTCCACATTGGGTAGGGGTGCCTTATTGCCGCCCCCTCCCCCTGCAGCGACATGTTTAAAGATGATTCTTCTGTTCCCCTTGTCCCTTCCCTTCTTGGTGCGGCCTTGTGTCTCATGCGACTATAATTGCTATCAACGAAATGTATGCATACGTATTTATTTGATGCCGATGTATTGTTTTTGTGAAAAATCGAAAAATAAAGTTTATTTAAAAAAAAGTATACAACTGTTAACAATGCTTTAATACTTATGCAATATATTTAGAAAACAGGGAAGCATTCCATCTAATAAAAGTAGTAGATACAACTGGAAAGAAGATGGCGCACCAGCAGGAACCACATCGACCGAGCCACCTACAAATCAGCCCTCAACTACCACCACCAGCTCAAAGCCACGAAAAAGAAGGCTCTGACCCACCAGATTAAAAACAACACTAAGGAACTCTTCAGCCACCGAAAAGTCGATCCCCTCCTCACATGAACTCTGTGACGCCCTCGCCGACCACTTCCACTACAAGATAGCAACCATCTACAGAAACTTCAATCCCCAACCCTCCGACCCCTTCATCAACCACCACCGCCTACCACCTGCTCACCGCATGGTAACAACTCAGCACACCGAACACAACCATCCTTAAGTCCATCCACTCAGGAGCACCCACAGACACATGCCCCCACCAACTCTTCAACCTCGGAAGAGACTAAATGACCCACCAGCTCACCACCATTTCCAACGCCTCCATAACCACAGACACTTTTCCAGACACATGGAAACACGCGCAGATCAGACCTCCTCCTCACGAAACCTTCGGCAGACCCAAACGAGCTCCAGAACTACTGTCTCATCTCCCTCCTCCCCTTTCCTGCCAAATTCCTGGAGAAGGCCCTCAACCTCCAACTCACCGAACACCTGGAGAGAAACAACCTATTGGACCCTTCCCAATCAGGCTTCAGAACCAACAACAGCAGTGAGACAGCCCTGAACGCCACAACAGATGACATCAGCACCCTACTCGACAGAGGAGAATCAGCCGCCCTAATCCTCCTGAACCTGTCCGCAGCCTTCAAAACCGTCTCCCACCACACTCATCTACTGCGCCAAATAGGAATCACGGATGATGCACTCAGATGGATCGCATCCTTTCTCACAGGACGTACCCAGAATGTCCGCCTCCCCTGCTTCACCTAGCAACCCAAGCACACCATCTGCGGTGTACCCCAAGTATCATCCCTCAGTCCAACCCTCTTCAACTTCCACAACTGTATGAAGAACTTCGCCACCTGAATGAAGGACTGCTGCTTGAAGCTCAACACGGACAAAACTTAAGTTCTGATCTTCTGCAGTCACACCGCTCTCTGGAATGACTCCTAGTGGCTCAGACCCTCCTCCACGCAGACAGACCACGCCTGCAACCTTGGCATCATCCTAGACAGCGAACTCTCCATGAAACGTCAGGTCAACGCCGTTTCCTCAGCCTGTTTCCACACACTCCGCAAAGTTTCCAAATGGCTCCCCATCAGCACAAGGAAAACTATGACACGGGCCCTCATCACCAGCAGACTAGATTACGGCAACACACTATGCAGGCACCACTGAAACTCATGCAAAGACTCCAGACGATCCAGAAAGCAGTTACCAGACTGCTGCTCAATCTGCCCAAGAGAACACATCACCTAGCACCTGAAGGGCCTCCACTGGCTCCCCATCCAGAAGAGATGCCAGTTCAAGCTTCTGACCCACGCCTACAAAGCCCTCCATGACCAAGGACCCGCGGAACCATTGTCTGCACTGCCACTGACCGACCAGGAATCTCTGCTACGCACACCTCGCCCAGATACCACGTATCGGACCGCTGCCGCTCCGACAGACTATCCTTCTCCCACCTCGCCACCAAAGCTAGGAACACCCTCCCCCTTCACCTCCACACTGCACCCTTGCTGACCCTCTTCAAGAAGGGACTCAAGACCTGGCTCTTCGACTGATACCTGCAGCACAGCGCCTGGATACCCTCTAGGGTGATAAACCGTGCTCTACAAGTACTACTTGATTAAGATAGAACATTGCCCGAATGGAGAATTATTATCTTTACTGGGTCGGAGCTAAATGTATGCATCTGCATATTACCACACTTGATTATGGTATGTCCAAGCATTTTCAACGTAGTACACAAATTAGTTTAAAGCACCATGTCGTCGTCGTCATGTGCAAGTCACAATTCGGAAAATGTATTCACATGCACATATTTTTTCTATTTGACCATCGAAGTACTCTTTTTCTCTTTATTGTCCTACATTTATAAAGGTGAACAACAAAACTATTTGAGTGCACAACTCACATCAACCATGGGACACGTTTAGAAAATAGTTAGGAAGGTATCGATCGACAACACAGAGGGAGTTCTCTCATCTCATGGATTGAGAGACGAGGACAGAGCTCCCTCTGTGGGTCTATTGAGCTCGAATTTCGTTAAAAAATGGGTTTGAACACGCATACATTGCTAATCTGGAACGATTGGGGGATGTCCATAGCAGCCAAACACTATGCTTCAAATATATACATACATTATGGAGTGCTTCACATGGCATTATTGCAGCTGACTTGGAGGGAGGAATAGAAAGCTGAAACCAAATGGCAAGGGCATGTAGTGTCCACTGGGGTTTCGTCTTATGCATGGGGAACACTTATTTGGATAAGTATGGAGGTTCCATTTGAGATCTACAATCAATCAGTGGGCAGTAATGATTGATAGGTTATCGTAGAGGGCAAATTGACTAGCAGACCCTTACTGTTGGGAAGTATATATGCCCCAAACGTGGGACAAACAATTTTATACACTAGTAAGGTTGCATTAATACATAGGATTTGGTAATAGTAACAGGGTAGTGAGATGGGAACACGCTGCGCTCACGAAAGTAGGAAACTGTTGGAAAACGTTGCTTTGATCCCACTCAATTTACTGATGGACACAAATGGTCCTCCTTCCCCGGATTATTCCTAAAACATAGGAACATCTTAGCAGAAATGCACATTATGGGGTACATTAGATGTAGAACTACAGGCACATAGCTACTTGCATTCTTAAGCATGAGCACCAGCACCAGGCTACATAAGTCACTACTGGATAGGGGTACCTCCCCACTGCTCAAATTGAACATGGATTGGCAAAGCCAATAGGTCTTGATTATGCAAAAGTAATTTGCTTTGGCAGTGTGTTTTAGCCATTATGTACAAAGTGTGGCTGCTGTTCAGCATTGCTAAATGTTAGTGGGGTAGAGTGTAGTAGATTGGGGAGGATTGGAATGGGAAGGGGTAGATTAGGGTGGAGTGCGGTAGACTAGAGAGGGGTGGATAGGAGTAGTTGGAGTGGACAGATTGGGGTAGATTGAAATGGATATATTGGGGTAGATTGGAATGGATATCTTGGGGTAGATTTGAGTGGGGGCAGATCGGGTGGATTATATTAGGGTAGAATTGAATGGAGTGGGGGCAGACTGGAGCAGAGCAAGGAAGAGTAGATTGTGGTGGAGCGGGGTAGAGTGGAGTAGATTTGGATAGAGTGGTGTGGGGTAAATTGAGATGGGGCAGATTGAAGTGGGGTAGGGTAGATTGGAGTGGGTTAGAATGGACCAGAGTGGGGTAGATTTGGGTGGCATGTGGAGTAAATTGGGTAGAGTGGAATGGAGTGTGGGAGGTAGAGTGCAGTGGGGTCGATTGGAGTGGAGTCGGATTAATTAGAGTGGAGTGAGATTGATTGGGGAAGAGTGGAATGCGGGGGAGGGGTAAAGTGGGGAGGAGTAGAGTGGAGTGAAATGGAGTGCAGTAGATTTGGGTAGAGCGGTTTGGAGTGTGGTAAATTAGACTGGGGTGGGTATAATGGAGTGGGGTAGATTAGACAAGTTGGATATATTGCAGTGGAGTTTGGAATGGGGTAAATTGGAATGGAGTGGGGTAAATTGGACAAGGGTAAATTGGACAAGGGTCGATTGGAGTCGGGTAGATTAGAGCGGAGTGGGTTGGATTGGGGTACATTGGAGTGGGGTAGACTGTAGATTGGAGTAGAGTGGATATGAGTGGAGTGCAGTAGATTGGGGTGGGGTAGATTAGAGTGGGAAGATTGGACTGAAGTGGGGTTGACTGGGTTAGACTGAGTGGAGTAGGGTAGATTGTAGTGGAGTAGGGTTAGACTGGATCGAAGTAGAGTGGATTGGGGTACATTTGGTGGAGTGGGGTGGATTGGGGCAGATTCTAGCAGGGTGGGGTAGATTGGGGTACATTGCGTGGACTGGGATCGACTGAAATGACTGGGGTAGATTGGAGTGGGATAAAGTGGAGTGGTGTGTTGCGAGTGGCGTAGATTGGAGTGCCGTCGAGGTGCGTGGTGTGTTGTAGAGGGTCTTAAACGGGAGGGGACTGGGGAAGCATGTCATCTTTGAGGCACACGGCGCTACTTGCAGTTCACTTTTTCTGTGATCGCGCCACGTTGTTCAGCCTCCACATCGAGCCCCTCAAATATGCTATTCATAACACTGTCTGCATACTTGGCATCGGTAAGACTACACGTCTTTTTAAGTGGAAACGCTGACATGTTCAGCTTTAATATCTCAAATTCTCGGGCATTCATAAGACTAGCAAGAGCTTCTGGATAGCCAAAAAGAGTAAATTACACCTGAAAACATCCCCATAACAATTTTCCTTCTAGAAAATTCCTAATATTGTTTGTAGTGTCCCTCAAGACTGTCCATGTGCGTTTCTTCACACATGCAATGTGAATGTCACACTCTCTGCATCCAGCGCGCAGCTAATCATTGAAACCATGATATGCCAGGGACTAGTCATCAGAGAACAACCTATAACGGGCAAGGGAACCATGACCCAGACACTCACTGCAGCCAAACCACCTTTGCCTTATCTTGGAAAACATGGTCCTGCCATTAACATGATGGATCTAAAATGGTCATATGCGCTCAATGCAATCAGCGCATACCACTCTGGGAAAACAGTCTGATTAAGTAATGTCACATTTGGGGTATCCTGGTCCCAAGCGCTCATTGCAACTGGTACAGCCATGCCCTCGCTGGGAAAATATGGTCCTCTGCACTCACTGCCTCCAGTGCTGCTAAGCCTGGTCTGGGGAATTCTAGTTTAGAGCACTCAGTACTAACCACTGCAGCCATGGCATCTGTGGAAAAACATGGTCCCAGGCACTCATGCCGTATCTGGGGACACATTGTCTCAGACACTCAATGCTGTCAAAGCAGCCATGCGTTTCTGAAAAAACACAGCCCTGCGCACCCAGACTTACAGCTTATCTGAGAAAACATGGTCCTGTTCACCCAGTGTGCAGACATGTCGTAAATTGGGAACCATGATCCCCAACTGCAGCCATGTCATGTATGAGCATGGTCCTAGGCACTTCATGCAGCCAGTACAGAAATGAAAAAACAAAGGGAGTCCACTCTCAATTCCAAAGAACCGTGCTATCCTCACAAACAGTGACTAAACCCAAGAGAACAATTCTGTCTCTAGCATGGGAGAAACGATATGTTTTCTAAAATAACCCTCACCCACCAAAAGGTCCCTTGGTGGCATGCTTCATCATCGGGTTCCGGACGGGGTGTGCTACGACATATGGATACGTGGGAGCACTTTCAAGTGAAGTGAAATGTGTTTGATGTGAGAGTGGAAGGGTTAGAAGATAAGCGAGTTAAAAAATACCTGGCTGCGTGGAAAACTAAAAACTTTAATACTCCCTATAGCTGGTATTAATAAAAGTGGGGAAAAGGAGGAAAAAGTGCTATAATGGGCAGTTTCCTCACGGGTCCACATGTTTCGAAGCCTACCCCTAAGCTTCTCTTCAGGACATAGGATGTTGATCCCTTTTACTACTCTGACTGTTACCGAGTGTGGTCAGCCTAGTCCATGTCAAAGACTAATATGCATCTTTCTCAAAAATACATTCACCCAATACCTACTTGGTATTCTCTTTAAAAACGATACTTAGGTTGCCTAATTAGGGCCCCATGAGCTTCAACACGGGAGGGGAGGAGCGCTTGTAGTCAAACATTTGCCAAAGCATCTCTCTCGCCCAAGACACTGCCTGCCCGTGGCTCCGATGTTCATCAGGTTTAGTCACTGTTTGAAAGGATAGCACGGTTCTTTGGAATTGAGAGTGGACACCCTTTTTTTTTTTCATTATTTGTAGAGGAGGCTGAGTCCACGACTTATTATACCTCTTCACTCCCTTCTTTGTTTTTTGGCCAGTGCAGAAATGTCAGGGAAACATGATCCTAGGCACTCCATGCAGCCATGCCACAGCCAAGGAATCATGATCCTTTGCACTCACTGCAGCTAGTGTAGCCATGCCAAATCTCATGACTCAGTGCCAAACACTTGGCATGTATGTATGTATACGGTATTTGTATACTGCAAACTTACTCAAAGGGTAGTGGAGCGCTGAACAAGGTGAAAGGCAAAGGTACAGTCCGGAGACACACGATCCCAAACACTCACTGCTGCCATGCCCTTTCTGGGGTAATAAGGCCCCACACACTCACCACTGTCAGTGCAGCCATGTCTTGCCTGGGGAAACATGGTCTGAAGTCTGCAGATGGAGGCACTGCATTATAGTGATGTCATAAGTGAGGTGATCGGCTTACAGCCAACTGTCTTTATTAATCCTCGAGATCGTCATGATTTTGACCAAACCTAGAAATAAGTAACTTTGTACCAGCTAAGCAAACCATATTTTACGTATTCAATTCTTCAAAATCAGGGTACTCGTAGCGAGAGTTGCTGTGAGCAGTTTACATTAGTCACGCAGACATTTAAAGGCATGGGCAATTGCCCAGGGCCTCTACCTTCTAAATTCCCCTGGTAAAGGGATATTTCTCAGTTTCACCCTCTTGCTCTGATTTCACTCATTTCTCTACCACGCCCTCTCTCTCTTTCGCTTCCTACCTCTGACTCGCTCTCTATTCAGCGTCATTTTAATGATTTTTGGGCTTCTAATAAGAAACATTTCAGCTGTTTTGTGTGAAAGGTTAAATACAATATAATGTTTGGCATCATGTAGGCTTGAATTATTGGAACATAGATAATTAAATTAAGAATTGTTCTAAATGGGAGGCCTGAAAATATATCTTGCCCCGGGCCCCAAAAATTCTTAATATGACACTGAGTTAGTGCTGCATGCTTCCCATTCGTTGCTCGAGTATGCCTACTTATGCTTTCAATCCAGCCATGATAAAGGTCTTTGAATTTCACACTATACATGGGAAGGAATATTTTGTCTGCAGTGTTCAGAACTCTGCACTTAACCTGAAACATTTTGGGTAGATTTGTAAGAGCAGGTTCGCCGATGGCCCTCCGTGCTGCTAAGCAGTGATAGACAAGTGTCTTTTGAAAAGGTGAGCACTTCCTTCTCAGTGCATTTGGACAGAGAGAAGGGACCAGTTTGCCTCCATGGCCCTGCGTGATGCGTCTGTTAAAATGAGGTGGTTAGCCTGACATCCACACATGAGCTGAAATTGACGTTCAAGACACTCACACCAAACCAGCTCTGCTGTAATCAGGCGTCGTAGAACAACCGGGCGGCACTCGGCCACCCGGTTGGGACCCCAATGATGAAGCATGACACCAACTAGGTTGGTGTGTGAGGGGTCTTTTAAACAAACCTAGTGGGTCCATGTACTAACCAGACTAGTGATTGTACCACATCCACACAGAGGGTTCGTCCTTCGTTGTTTAGCCTTCATTAGAAATTGCAATATCCGAGGATTCTTGGATTAAGCATTTCTCAAGGGTATATAACGGACAAGGAAACCCTGCTAGGCAATCTAGTGATCTAGTAACAGAAATAAATGACAACATAGACCTGCAGTTCACTCTGGAGGAAGTGAACAGAGCCCTTGTACTTAGCATGGGAGGAAAGGCCCCCGGCCCGACGGTGTCCCAGTGGACCTGTTCAAGTCTAATACTACTCTGTGGGGGCCTATTATAACTCAGGTCATTAATGCTAGTTGCCAAGCTTCACTACCAAAGACCTGGGTATAGTCTATTATTGTCCCAATCTTTAAAAAAGGGGACCGTCATGACCCCGGCTGTTATAGACCAATATCTTTACTTGACTCTATGGTAAAAGTAGCAGGGCGAGTTATTCTGGAACGCCTGCAAGATTGGGCAGAGGAAAGACAGGTTCTATCCGATATACAGTACGGTTTCCGGGAAGGGTTGGGAACAATCGAACAAAGTTTAAATTTGTCCATCTTGATGGGAAAATACACGAGCGAAAAAAGGAAGATTGTTCTTGGCATTTGTGGACCTCACCGCAGCTTTTGATTCTGTAAGACATGATAAACTGTGGGAGGTCCTTGAGGCTGTGGGGGTTGACGCGAACATCTTTTTCCTCAGGCGTCTTTATACCGGTGCTTCAGCCAGCGTGCGCTTTGGTTTGCATGGGGAGCGTACAGCTGCATTTTCCATTAGAAGGGGGGTCAGGCAAGGCTGTGTCCTAGCCCCCTTTCTTTTTAACCTTTATATCAACGGATTGGAAGATGCTCTACTTAGGAGGGGACAAGATTTCCCTCAAGCCGGTGGCCGACTCATTCCCGCTCTTATACGCGGATGACGCGGTCTTAATGGCCCGAACACAAATCGGCCTTCAGAAGGTCCTAAACAGTTTTACTAACTATATGAAGGAACTTGGTCTTAGTATTAACATATCAAAGACCTTCATTATGAGATGTGGCCTGGGGAGCCAGAGGTCACGAGACATGTTTGTAGATAGCCAGAAGCTAGCCTCAACGAAGAGTCTTACATATCTTGGCATTTTATTTAGCCATAATGATTTATGGGCCCACACTATATCTACTAAAAGGCTGGCGTTTATAAGGACAACAGCTGCCCTCGCATCCTTTTCAAAGAAATTAGGCAGGAAACCGCCAGCTGAGCTTATCCAAATTTACAGAGCTAAGTGCATCTCTACCGCGATGTATGGGGCGGGGGTGTGGTTTCGCCAACACCGCCCGCTACAATTTGTGGAAAATTCCTTTTTAAGGTATATTTTATCTGTCCCACCAAACACACCTTCTTATGTCTGCCATGATGAGCTGGGCCTTCCTTTTATCTCCGACCTTCTAAAAATGGAACCCATACTTTTGTGGCACAGGATCTGGTCGAAAGAACAGACTAAGTTAAATAGGGAGATCATCCAGGATAGCCTCAAACTGGAAGGGGCTTTAAAAATTCCCTGGGTGAGGTTCATACGTGATTTTATGAAGGATCTAGGTCACCTAGAATATTTCACAGACCCAGGGTCCATGCAGGGGATCTCCAGGAAAGCATTAAAAAAAAGAGGGTCTCCAGTTATTAGACACAATAAGAATGTCAGGGGAAATTTTAAAGCCCAGTGTTAAACAACATCAGCTGATATCAACTACGATAGGGATGGAACCATATTTAACTTTTGTACCTGGTGGCTTTGATAGATTGCTTTTAACTAGATTCAGGTTGGGCACTGTTCATAGACTCGTGACCTTTCCAAAAATAAATGATTGGTCACGAACATTGCATCTATGCCGTGTGATAAACGCTCCGACCAATCTACCATTCATTTAGTTTTATTCTGTAAATTTTATATAGAGTTAAGGAAAATATGGATCATTCCAATTTTAAAACAGGGGTTGAGGCAATGTCGCCCGGCTTTTATTAAACTTCAGTTTTTGGAGAACGAACACATAGCTTGGAGGGTAGCTATGTTTTTGAAGAAGGTGCTCCACCTAAGGAAAGATATTATTGAGGTTGTCTTATAAATAATAGGGGCACTTATCCCCTTTTTAGATAGCTTATATCACTGCTGTGTAATTCATTCTTCTCGTTTTAACTTGTTTATTGTCGTCACTTGACTATTGTATTTATTCGGTGTAATTTAATGGTGAATATGGTATATTTTGTATGTGCTTTTATGATTGTTAAAAAAGCAGTCGAATAAAGCTTTCCTTGACTTGACTAGAAAAGATTATACTAAGTGCACATAGGAAGGATCTATTACATTTGTCAACAGCTCCCATTGAATGGATGAAGGTAGTTGGCCATGAGGCACATGCTTCTGCATAGAAATCTCCCCCTTCCTAGTGGTACTGAATGAGAAATTGGGTTGAGGTGGGTGTGAGCCCTCTGCAAGTAAAAGCCACAATTCATTGTCCGGGTGAACCACTAAAAGTCACTAAATTTACCAGTGCTTAACTCTCTGATAGCTTGGCACAAAAGCAGTCAGGCTTAACTTAGCAGCAGTGTGTAAACTATGCAGCACTTTACAGTAATAAAGAAAAGGCAATATAAAAAAATCCCACACTAATTTAGAGAAATAGAGTAAAACTGAATAACTGTTTTGACAGCAAAAATCAAGTCAGTAGAACCAGAGTTATACATTTTAAAAGTGAAAAATGGCACCAAAAAGATCAAAGCGCCAAATACCAAAGTTATGGCCGACTACGATGGAGCGCAGTTCTGAGAAGGTAAAATTCGGCAGAGCAAGGCAGCCGGCAGTGTCCGAGGAGGCAGCGTCATCGCCGTGAAGCCACTCGACAAAGTTATGGTGAAGATTTCTACATTCGGATTTAGTTTCTTTTTTTTTTTTTTTATAAGTTGAAAATCTCTAAAGGGACGAAGCCACAGGCTGAATCCAACGAGGGCTCTCGGAGGCAGGATACCCTTCCCACAAGGAGCAACTGAACGGATTTGCTGCTGCAGAGAAGCAGGTAGCTGGAGCTACCGCGAAATCAGGCTGACCAGCAGTACACCCAAGGCAGATGAGCAAGCGGGTAGATCCCAGTCTCCTTTTTAGGTCTCGCCTAGTGTCGCAGCGCATGCGCTGCACGCTCTGCGAGATCTATTGTCGTCAGGTTCATTTCGGAAGCGGGGTGGAAGCTCCACCCATGCTTTTGATAGGCGCACGTCACAATTTATGCTCAACGCTCGCTTTTCATTGCAAGTGAGGCTGGTTTGTTCCCTCCCGGTCTCCTTTTCGGCTCGCTCAACCAAACTGGATATTTTACTCACGAACGTCTCTTTTGCTCGCGCACGGCGTCTAAGATGCATCTACTGTTTGGTATACGGTCCACAAAAGCACCTCCAACCACGCATGCAGATGCTGCCTGCTGGTGCATATTGAAAAACGTTCCCCGAATTTAAGGCTCGCGGCGCTACAGAAAGGCCTGCCATTTGAAAGACAAAAATACACCAGGAGACTAGTGAGGGCCCAAAGTATATGCAAGGAGTAAAACTCGCTAAAGTATGGCCAGTGATGGCTGGCTGCAGAGCCGCCTGCCGTGAGCAAAGCGCTGTTCTGGAAGCAGGAAGAGGAAACTCTCATTCAACGCAGTTACGTGTATTTGTAGAGCTGGTTACCACCATTGGATGCCCCCCAAGCGCTTTCAGAATCGTGTGCCCGACTCCAGTCGGCGATGTGCTGATATTGTGTGTCGGTGTACTTGCTGTATGTGAATGTATAGAAGCGGTGCTGCGTGCACCAAGTGTTGGCAGCACTTCGTTTAATCATGCCAACGACCGTTATTGAGGGTTCTGTCTCTGCCGAAACTGTGGCTACGTGTGTTACTTACTGGCCAGGGTGCTAATGACTCGTTCTGAGACCAAGATGGCCGCCCGAGCTTCTCACCCGTCGGTCCAAGCTTGGACAAGCAGTCGAGGCCTCCCTCGTGGGCGCCGGTGGGCAGGTTGCGACTCGATGCAGAGTTTACAGTTATTACAATGCCTGTAAACTAGACTGTCCACTTCTATGGCAAGGAAGCTGGCATTGCTGCTGCAAGCGCCCTATTTGTGTTGTGCAGATGCCAGTCACGCACCTGAGGGAAACCTTCCCTGCTCTGCATCGCCTGTTGTGTGGTTTATGCGGGAAGTCCCCGCTAGTCGTATACCCGATCCTGTGTGTATATTTGTGTGTCTTTCTGTACTGCTGCCCTTGACGTACCTGTTTATTCCTGTGGAAAGTTGTGCTGTGTTTGCCCGGGCTGTAGCGCTTTGTGTGAGGAAAACTTGCACCACTACTGCCTGTGCTTCGTGCATTCTGAACAAACCCGCCCTGCTAATGCCACAGTTTTCCGTGTATTACTGACGCTTGAGAAACCCAAAACCTTTTTATTATATAAAACCCCGAAGCATTGTCTACTCGGTTGCATTGTGCCTTCCCTTTTGTATTGGGAATGGTTGTGGTGGGTGGGGGCTGCGGGTAGTTCTGTGTAAGCACCTTTTGTCATAACCTCCATGTTTAATGATGCTATCTCTCGGGGTGTGGAAGGGCGCCAAGCCCCTCTAAGCGTTGAGGTGTGGTCTGACAATAGTGGCAGCGGGTGGTGCCCGGCTCTGCACACGGAGGGACTGGGTCTCAGGCCTTGGACTTGAGCCTCTTCCCCTGCAGTCACAGCACACCCTATTGATGTGATGCTAATCTGGGTTTAGCCCCCACTCCCTGTGTGATGTCTGGGGGGGGTTTCAAGATTGTGCTAAATTCCGCCTGGTGTGTGTAATGTTTGTCCTCCAGAGAGGTGTCGGAGGGACTCCTCCCTCCCCACCCACCAGTGATGATGCCCTTCGTCTTGAGGGGAAGGTGGCAACTCAGCCTTGCTTATTGTGCCCAAAACAGGATTTCATATCACTCGTTCTTGTGATGGGGGTTGCCCACTGCTGATGGCTGAGAGGATTAGCTTGGGTGGGGGATATAGACGGCTCCGAATTTCATCCCTTTAGTTAACTACGCTGTTTTGTCTAACACGGACAAATGCCTCTTGGGCGTCGGGGCGCTGTAAAGTAGTTTGGGGCTTACATGTTTCCACAGTAGCAACGAATCCAAAGGTGAGCACTTTTAGGGTGTAAAAAGGAACTGGGCATATAGCATTTTAATGGCTTTGCTCCCGTATTTGCTTCCGCCCTCCCGCCACCCTGCGACAAAAAAGCAGCTTTTTCTTTAAAGAGAGGTCATGCCCGTCGCTGCTTCTGCCCTCCAACACAAATGCTGCGAGTGCAAACATTAAGGTAGTGCCGGATTTAGTCTAAAGCATAATGCAAATTGCGTCGCTTTACGCAATTGCTTTTTCCTTGTATGCATACTCCATTGTATTTTTGACATTTTTAAATTGTATTTGTGTGTGTGGCCGCGCTGCTTGTCCTGCTATTATGTTGAGCACCAGATTTAGAGCAGTAACACAAATATATATCAATGTTCAGCTGCTGAATAAACTAAGGTTTGTTCATTTATGTCACAATTGATTCAACAGCTTGTCCCTCCACGCCATCATTATCTAAAACACACGAATCATTAAGCCCTGGCCCACATAAATCTATTTTTACACATGTCTGGAGGTACGCACATAACGCCTCGTGTTTCACTTACTCTCTGTAGTTTAAAACGTGTTTAGCCCCCCGTCTCAATATCTAACCTGGCTTCTCTCGTCTAATCTCTACCATAGTAACCCCCAGCCTAGCTTCCACTTCTTCAATGTTTGGTGTCTCATTTGCAGGCTCGCCTTTCGTGTGTTTCTTTCTCTCATCCAGCCAACCTCCACATCAACTTGTCCTCCGTCTTGTGGCCTACTCTACCCCTCATGGCCCCTTGCCATCCTCTCCCGCTCTCTCTTCAAATCCCTCCAGCCCCTGCAGCCTCTTTCCCCCCCAGGCTGCTACATGGCCCCTTGCTGTCTTCTCAAATCCCCCCTGCCTACCGATCCACAGCCCCATGTTTCCTGCAGCCTCTCTTCCCCCTCGTGGCCCCTTGTTTTTGTCTCTTTCTTTAAGTCCTCCCTGCCTCTTAGGCCACACAGCCCCATGTTTCCTGCAGCCTCTCTACCCCAGCTGTTACATCTCTCCTATACACACACTTCTACCCCCTGTGAATGCACTCAGCACAACTGCCTCTTATCTCCCTGCTCCCTCTTCTTGCTCCTGCCCGTTACACCTCCCCCACCTCTTTAGTCTGCGCTCTTCTTTTCTCCCTCCCCGGTCTCAGCATCCCAGACCTCTCTCTACCTGCTGTATGTGACCTGGCCCAACTGCATATAAACGGAGGGTGTTTGTCATAAAGTAAGACAGGTTTCTTAACCTCAGCACAGATAACTCCTCATTAACAAATACAATATAATCACTGGGCCTGCTTCTCTGTGCCTCTAATAGTTTGTTTCAGTGTTTTTCCACTATCTGCCAGTAGTCGAGGTCTTAACAGCTGGATTTCTGGTCTAAGGGTGATCTTTTCTGTTATTCAGGATGTCTAGCTGCTTCTCTGGCCCTGTCGGTAATTCCTCATTCTAACTCCTCTACACAGTGCTGCTACCTGCTTCTTTGGTCTCATCAGCAATTCCTCATTGTAAATCCGCTAAACAGTGTAACAGATGCTTCTCTGGTCCCAGTAGTAATTCCTCATTCTAAGTCCTCTATGCACTACTGCAGCTGTGTCTCTATTCATACATCCACTACTCTAAACCAAAACAAACAGATAAAATACATTCTCATTTACAAAGCCAATAGCTCCATCTCTAAAAATTGCAAGACCTATTGCATTCCAAATGCTTGTTTAATTTTCAGAGCACTTATTGACAGACAATTTTCTAAGACCCAAGTTTTAGATTTGGGCTATCTGGGCAGCTTTAGCACCACTTTCAAGGGACCAGGACTGTGGGGGTGGGGAGCACCACTTGGAGGGTCTGGACTCACCAGTTTCAATATGGTTGGAGCCTTTTCTGCCCCCGAGACTCTGATCAGGAGGCCAGCCAACTAGCCCTTGAAGTTGGCTCTGGAAGTCCTAGGTTCAAGCAGAAAACCAGGTCTCAAGCAGCAGGACAGTAATCTCAAGGTACAAGGCAGGATTCAGGCAGCAGGGCAGTCTGACGTACACAGCAAGCCACAAACATCAGTGCAGTCCCCTGAGAACCTTCTGCAGGTCCAGAAGTGAACTAAAGAGTGGGACTGAGGGTCTTATTTCATACCCGACGCCAGCTTTGAAGTGCAAGAAACCTCTTGAGTTTTCCCCCTACAGAAGTGTCTGGAATTTCGTGCCTCTCTGCCCTGGTCCTAGGATGTTTGGAGTCACAATAGGCTAATGTAACGTTCTTTGTGTGTGCTGAAGCAGTGTCTTTGAAATGCAACTGGGGCTGTGCACAGCTCCACCCCCAACGTCCTGTCAGGATGGCCAATCCTGCCAACACTCAGTCCCCCTATTGTATGGCTGTCTAGGAGGAATAAACAAAGGCCAACTGCACCTAGTGATGTGACCCAGGAAACAGGCTGCAGGCACCAACTGGCTAGTACAAGAAAATGCCAACTTTCTAAAAGTGGCATTTTCAGAATGGTGACTTAAAATCCAACTTCACCATTTAAGAGGGTTTTAAATAAAGATTCCTTAGACAAACATGATATTTCTCCCTGCTCCCAAACAAAAGTTGTTAATAATTAAATGTAATAAGGTAACCCAATGTTATCCTATGGGAGAGGTAGGCCTCACTTTAGTGAAAAATGAATTTGGAAGTTTATCACTACCAAGACATGTAAAACTTAAAAAGTACATATCCAGCTTTTTAAATACAATTCACCCTGCCCTATGGGTTGATTAAGGGTGACATATGTAATAAGAAGAGTTTTAGGCCTGCCAAGGGGTTTTATTTTGCATACAGGCTGCAATGGCAGGCCCGAGATGTTTTATGGGGCTACTTAAGGTTGGTGGCACAATGAGTGCTGTAGATTCACTAGTAGTAATTAATTTACCAGCCCTGAGTATACGGTACATTACTTTACTAGGAACGTATAAGTAAATTAAATAGGAACTTATAAGTAAATTAAATATGGCAATCTGATGTAAGTCAATTTTACCATGATTTAGGGACTGAGCACAAGCACTTTAGCACTAATTGGCAGAGGTAAAGTGTAAGGCCAACAAAAAAGTATTAAGCAAAACAAGAGGGTACAAGGCAAAAAGTTTGGGGCACCACCGATGGTTCATGATTTAATGTCAAGGTAAAATGTTTCTCCTCCCACACAAAGTTAATAATTTTATGCAGTACCCATTTCTGATCTCTCACCTGTCCTAGCTATTAAAGGGTTAACTGTTTGATTATCGTAATATGCAAATTCCTGGATATTGTTTAAATCAAAAAGGCACTTCATCTGTGTTACAATTTTTTTTGCATACCATGTAGCACAAGAGAGACAATTGCAACAGTATTCGAGCTAGATATGGAAAATACTACAAATATATGCTGAAATTGAATAAGATTAATTACCGATGTAAATATACCATGTTCTGATTGTCATTCAATATTATATATACATATCAATTCTATAATGCATTTAGATTACAATAAAATGCCAGTTTAAAAAAAAAAAAAAAAAAAAAAAAACCATGGGACTGGTTTTAAATTATTGCAAACCTGATCACACTTGCTACCTTCTTTACTAAATCCTTCCCACCACTCTCTCCATCCTCGGCACAAACCCAGCATTCAAATCCATTTCATCCCCACTCATGCTCACCGCCACCTCACTACTATCACAGACCATGTCCTTGCTACTGGTACCTTCCAACTCAATAGTCACCATCAGAAAATGACTTCATCCAAACCTCCAAAACTTCCATCATACACACAACGCTCACCTTTAAGGATGGCTACTCTTCTCATACTCCACACTTTTACCATCACTGAGACATACCGCATTGCGCCAAACATCAATCACTTGCAGGGTGCCAGAAAATTTGCCTTCACCCTTCCTGACTTTCCAATGAAATTTCACCTTCACAATTCTAACATTCTCTGAACCCCCTCCTGTAAGTTAAATGTTTCCTTGTACTTATTGCGGTTATTAATAATTCTTCTCCTTACCTCCTCCATTGGCACATTAAAATCAGAACCCTTTAAAAGCCACTCAGGATTGCACTTGGTCCTAGCATTTCTACCTCTCATCACCTCAAAAGGAGACACCTCCAAAGACTAATGAACAGTGGTCCTAAAAGTCCACACAGTCTTATGCACCTGATTCTACCAATCAACATCTTGTATTGCCAATTCTATGGTCGCTTTCAACACCCTGTTGAATCTCTCAATCATACCATTCCCACTAGGATTGTATACCCCCAACTTCTCAAAATACATTTTAGCTAAATTAGACACAAATTGCACCGCATTATCACTGATTAACTTAACAGGTAGACAGACCATCATCCACAAAAACTTTGTTAATAAATTGTAACACTTCCACTGAATCAATCTCTCCACAACCTTGACTATAGGCCACCTAGAAAACTCATCAATCATGGAATTAATATACTTGGCAGGCGAACCGACAGCACCCATGATATTCACCGCAAGCGTGTGCCATGGTTTCTTAGGTAGGATTGGCTCACACATGCTTGGTCTTAAAGTCCTCAAGGACTTATCAGAGTTAGCATACCACATACAATTACTCACCAACCTCTCCGCATACATATCCATTCCAGGCCACCAATACCATCTTTTACCTCAGTTTAGTTTTTACAATGCCAAAATAGCCCTCATGGCAAAACTTCGTAATATGTTCCCTAAGCGTGGAGGGAGAAATGTCTCTCTCACCCTTAAGGACTATACCATGACTTTCTGATTTTCCAAAAGTTCCTTAATCTTGTACCGTACAGGACTTCTGAGACCAACCATGCTCTACCCAGTCAATGAGCCATTGTAAATTTTATCCTCAGCATATGCCTTCTTTCACACTTCCTCCTTAAGTCTAGGAGCACCTTGATCATGAATGAGAGCAATTAGCAAATCCTCCCATTTATTTTTATCACAATCCTGCATATCTGTAGGCATGCGAGACAAAAAATCTGCTAAAACATTTCTTCTACCAGGCACATACACCACCTTCTAAATAAAATCTTGCAACCGCATTGACAATCTTGTTATCCTAGTAGATGCATTATACAGACCTTCTATAGTTAACAATTCCAGAAGAGGTTTGAGATTGCTACGCACAGTGCACGATTTACCGCCAAACAAAAGATCGGAAATGTTCCAAGGCCCACACACAGGTAAGAGTTTCCTTCTCAATAACTAATAATTTCCCTCCCACAGACAAAAGTGCGCGTGAAGCATATGCAATTATAAGTTCCTTACCATCCACATCAACTTGTGATAACACACCACCCAACCCCTTGCTGCTGGCATCCAATGTGACAGCGCTCGAGTTCCAGATCAAAGCCACTCAAAACTAGAGCTTCAGCAATAGCTTTCTTTATAACAGCAAATTCGAACTTACAATCTTCAGACCACACAAACTTCACCTTGTTTTTCAATAATTGTCTGATGTTATAAACTCTGTTAGAGAAACTTAACAAATTTCGCATTAAATTCAATAAGGCCAAAAAAGGACCTAAGTTTTTCCTCATTCGACGGATGTGGTGCATTTTGCACTGCTTCCACCAACTTTGGTTTGGTAGCACCCTTTCTCCACAAAGCAAATGACCCAAATGTGTAACAGAACGGACAGTAAACTTGCACTTCGGATGTTCTACAGTCAACCCATTCATATCAAGAATACCCAGAACATCTCTCAATGTTTCATCATGTTCCTGTCTATCCTTAACAAATACGAGGATATTATCTTGGAAGCATTTTACCTTGGAATGTTTCCCAAAAAGTTGGTACATTAATCTTTGGAAAATGGCTGCCACCAATCCAAAAGGCATCCTTTTATATTGAAAACAACCCATGGGAGTAATAAAGGCTGTGTACGGCTTACTCGCCTCATTCAACCGAATCTGGTGGTAAGCAGCAGACAAATCTATGGTGGAGAACCATTTGGCATCCTTAACTAGCACCAGCATATCAGAGATTTTGGGAAGCGAAAACTTATCTACCACAATATTGTTGTTTAAATAGTGCAAGTCAATACACAATCTGATTTTTCCGTTGCTACGTCTCGCAAGCACTACTGGTGAAATCCACTCGGAGGACTCAATGGGTTCAATTATACCTGCATGTACTAATTTATCCAACTCCTTTTCAACTTCATCTCTAAGGAGAATAGGAATGTTCCTAACTGAATTTCTGGGCATACATCCTTTAAGACAATACAATGTTCAAAATCCTACAACATACTGATTTAAAATCTGAGATAATCTTTAAAGCATTTCAGTCCCCACAGACTCCCTTTCATCCACAATAAGAACAGTATCAGGACTATTAGGATCCAAAATAATGTGCAGATCACCTTGGTCCCTCCACCCAAGAACCTCTCTTAGCGATGTATGAGTTTTCCTATGGATTCCCTATTTTTGAACGTCCAAGATAAAATTTGAAATCGGGTTCCTTGGTGTTCCCACAACTCGTCGCTAAATTTGTAATTATGAATCCACAGTACAGGTAAACCAAGATGAATTTATTGTAAAGTTGGAACACCCATATACAGCTGCAGATCACACGTTCTGTCTCTATCCTTCCTTCCAGCAACTACCACCAGGTTCAAATTCAAAGAATCTAGAACCCTAATGGAACAGCAGGCAGAATGCAAGAGACTTACAAATATAAACAATGTCAGTACAAAATATAACTATAACAGAATGCATAATAATAGTAGAAGTATAAATAATAGTTATAAAGCAAAAAATATATAATGCACAGTAACAGTGAGACTCTGCAGCCAGTATACTGAGCTTTAATTTAGCAAACTCTGGGCCAAGTTGCTGCCGTAGAGCCAACAGACTGCAGTGCACCTCGATGCCCAAATTCACCCTTGCCTGCCCACTTCAGATGATGGCAGGGCCTGGTCCTTAATCTCTCATTGAGTTCCAGCCTTCTGTGCGCCACCCTTGAGCACTCCTAAGCCACAGCTGCTGCCTGTCAGATTGCGTGCACAGAGACCCTGACAGTGTCTAGCAAGGACACAGGTAGCACACTTTGTCTCTCCGTGCCACAGTAGCCCATGTTTACAACTAAAACCGGAGGTGTAGTTGCCCTAAGCACTGAAGTCCAGTAAGCAGGGATGTAGCTCTGCTGGCAAGGCAGAATGAATTTCAGTTGTGAGTGCCATAGAGGAGCCCCTCTACTTTTCACTTGCTTGAACTGTCTCCTTTGAGACAGACCCTCGATGTGGCAGCCCAGTCTACAAAATAATGTTTAAAGATTTATAGAGCAGTGAAACAATCTACATAGGCTGCTCAAAAGAGACATCACAAGTCATGCCAAGAGGCCAGCCTCTATGACTGTGCAGTCAGACTGATTTATGGCACTCTTTTAGCTTTCAACAATAACTATGCAGCCTCTCTTAGGGACTGCTTTATGCTAGGCTCTTTGCTGTCAAGTCACAGCTGTGAACCTTCACCCAATTGTGACTTTTTAGGCTATGGAATGATGCATTATGGAACATGTAGTTTTATTTCTAACCTTGAAAATAATCATGGGGCACAAAATCCTGGCACGGAAAGTGAGGTCAGCTTTATATTAAAAAAAAAAAAACTGGACTACCTTCAGATGTCACAACACGGGGCCACTTAACAGCTATGCGTGCACTACCAGAATGGGATGTCAGTTAACTTGAAGTAGGGCCAGACCTTATTCCCTGGCAGGAAAGCGATGGGATTAACATTTGCACCCCTTAGTCACTGTTTTGGCTGATTGAGTAGCAGATGCCTTAAAGCTAGACTGTCACTGAGCAGCCTACACAGCTTAACCTGGTGTGTGGACTAGATCGAGCAAGATGCGAGTCTGTATAAATCCATCGTCCAGCGAGTGGTCAAACATTTCCCCCCTCCACCTTCAAAGGTTCAACCGTGATGAAAATCCGAAAACTCAAATGGAATCCACATTTTGTGATATTCTTTTTAAAGTACAGCGTGGAGGATTGGGAGCACGCTTTCAAAGACAAAAGGTGGGCTTAGTGGCAAATGCATACATCCAAGATGAAACTGAGGAGCAATGTATGCACATTACTCGAGTGGAATGTGGAAAAACACTGAGGTTGAACCATGGGAACTGAAGATACCAACTGTAGATGGAGGGTGCATAGGAAAGATATGAGAAGTATTATCAAGAGAGGGGCAGTGGAGAAATGGATCTGAGAGAAAGCAGAAAGCCTTAGGAGGCTACTGGTGAAGAAAGCCCAAATAGCATGGCCCACTCCTTAAGGGGAGGGTGAAGGAAAGTGCCTGATGGGATAAAAGATACAGCGGAGTGGTAGGAGAATGCCTAAATACTACGAGTAAAGGAAACCTGTAGGGGTGGGTGACATCTTATTTAGACAAGAGATTAAAAACCTGCATGAAACAATGGTGGTAGAGGTGTGTGACAAAAAGTACGGAAAGGATGACAAAGAGTACCTGAGGGAAGAGAATGCAAACATACCTGAGAAGAATGGGAGATATTAGTGAAATACAGGGCTGCCAAAGATTGCATGTACAGGTATGGAGTAGATGCTAGAGGTGTGGGGATGATGAGAGGAGTATCTGACAAGAAATGAAGACATCATGAGGCAGGGGGTAACAGAAACAAAGTAGTATGGGGTTGTGGTGGCTAAAGCATGCCTGAGAGACTGTGGGGTGGAGTACTCGAGGAGAGGTGGATAAAGAAACGCCTAGGAAAAAATAGAGGAATGGTTACTTGGACACAACACAGAGATGACTTGAACAAGTGTGGAACCGAAAGTACCCGAGTGGGGTTGGGGAAGTGAGTTAGGATTATAGAGGAGAGGGTGAAAGGAGTGGGGGTGAGAAAGAGTCCCGAAGAGGAATACCCCAGGATAATCGAGATTAGGAGGAATTACATGAGAAGGGATGCAGTTAACAGCAAGATGGATAGCCAAGAGAGAAAGTACCTGTGGGGTGTGGTGGACGGAGATCGTCCGAGCGATGGAGAAGAGAGCTTAAGTGAAGAATTTGGTTTGAACTTAAATATTAGCCCTAGAAGAGTGCTCAATATTTAAAAAATTTGTTCATTTACGATAAAGCATAGACGCAATTCAAACTCGTGATAAACAGTCACACTTACTACATAAGTGCATCGCAGACATGATAATGTCACAGATAAGTACACGGAAAACTTGGCAGCCCCGCTGTACGAAGACAGTGCAGGAAAAAGAGACCTAAAGTGGAGTCTGTTATCCGAAAGTACAAATCAAATATTTCTGATAAACTTCTAATTTTACAGTCGGTAGAGACCTGGAAGTAACCAAATATACAATGTTGACCAAGAAGATCGTTTTTTTAACATGCAATTAGAGTGCTTTCGACTGCTTGGTAGCAATTTCCATCTTCACCTGCCGGTACAGACTACAATTCACACTAGATTTGCAGCTATTGGTTATGCATATAATCTCGCATATCACTAAATAAATACTTAAACAATAATTTAAATAAAAACGCATTTACTGCTTTACCAGCTCTTGCGCATGATCCTTAAAAAACATGTTTTATATATTTGTGCTTTTAGCCCATGAAGGGATGGGCATTATTCGGGGATGGTTTTGAAAAACATACACGGTGGGTCTTTGAAGAACGAGACACGTGTTTGTTGATCCAGAAGGCAGCGGTGGGGCTCACTGGAACCCACAGCCTAAGCAGCATTCGTCCTCGAGTGCACACACGCAACTATATTGTAACCCCGCAAGCATGGCCTGCTTACAAACGCAGCCCATGAGCAGTGGCGAATCAAATAAGCTTTTTTCCCGTATCACTGCAGACAATGTGCGCGAATATCTTTCTCTTTACCTGCGGGCGATTCACTGAGCTCTCCTTCTCAAACTCGCCCGAAACAGAGCTAAACAAATCTACGTAAAAAAAGACGGCGAGACGCACGCTGCTACGTCATATTAGGGTGAAAATCATCACTGAAGCGCATGCGCCTGGAGGTACCACTTGGCAAGATGGCGCGTGAGGCGGAACGGTTAGCGCATGCGCTCCTCAGCCAGGCATGAATGAGGCGAATCACTTCGTGTCTTAGAGATCTGTGGATCTTAGGATGCCGTAGAGTTTCCCGTGTCTCACAATTATTTATTGGTCTTGAGTGGAATGGGATCCAGAAGAGGAAGGCGAGCGGTGTACCACATTTGTTGCAGGTGTCATTGCTTCTTTCTCTGGATGATTATTTTTCGCCTTTCTTTCCATGTCTATCTTTCTTGTTCCTTCCTTCTCCCTTTTTGCTTTCGTTCTCCTTTCTATGTAACCATACCCTAATGCATTCTTTCTGTTTGTTTCACTTTCTTTTTTCCCCGTTTCTTCATTTTTATGAGTTTTTTTCTTTAATTTTTCATTTATTCTACTTCACTTTTTGCTGTTTTGTTCTTCCTTTCTTTCCCTTCCCTCCTTTTTTATTGTTTCCTCTTTCTATTTTTCTTGTTGTTTTCTTCGGTCTTTCTTTTACTACTTTTTGTTTTTTGTCTATCACTACTTTCTGTTTCTTGCCCTTGTTTTCCCTTTCTTTCCTTTCTTTCACTTTTCTGTTATTTTTTCATTCACTGTGTTTCTAATTCTTCTGTTCTCCTGTCTTATTCTTTTTTTCTTTTTTTTTTCTCACTCTATATTTGTTTTTCTTTCTTTTTAGGTGAATTTCTGTCTTGTTACCTTCTCTCTTTATACATTTTTGTCTCCCACTTTCTTTTGTTCTTGTCCCCTCTTGCTCTATTTCGATTTCTTTCTCTTTTTCCCTCAGTCTTTTCCTTTATTTGACTCATTTTTCTCTTCCTCTTCTTTCTTTTCTACATTCCTTACTTTGTCTTTGGTATTTCCCTCTTTTATGTGCACTCTGATTTTTAACGCAATCTCTTGATTTCTGTGCCATGATCGCCTGTGATCCAGCGCTATCAATAAAATTTCTTCTCCTCTAGGCATTGACATCCAGGTTGGGAAACACTCTCCTTCACAACTATACCAATATGACGGTGGGGCCCATAACACCACATAAACATTCACTCACTCATATATTCCCTGGAACTCGTCCGCCTCTACTTAGGAGAAAAAGTCAATGAGTTGCTGGAAGGAGACGGGATACCTTTTTAAATCAACATGATAATTCTCAAACTTCTAAGGTATTCCGCTCATTGGTCGATGGACCAACTAGTAGGAATCGGTTGATGGTGATTAAGACCAGCTCAATCATTATAAACTCTTATTAAACATTTACAATTATTATTGAGCTAAAGAACCACAGACTCGTAAATTTAATTATAATATAGTTTATCTAATTTTATAAGCATGAATAATTCAGTTTATTAATCTGATCAATACATTCATTATCATTATAAGAATAATTTGAAAATTGCAATGCATACCCTTTCAGATGGAAAAATAAAGTTCGTCACAGCTGTTAAATTCAGATCTCAGCATAGAACTCCCAAAACTGACTGTCTGTCCTGCTAAACAGGTCTCCTCGACGGACCACCTATACAGGGTTTCCGCCACAATCTCTCTCCTTCTCAATCAAATTTTAGAGTAAAAGATTAATCGTATTAAAAGTATAAAGGTCTATAGAAAAATAGCAGCGGCTTCTCCAGTGTCAGCGTCCAGTGGTCAAAAATAATGTAAAAACAACGCCAACCAACAACAGCATCATCAGCAACAACCACCTCCTACTTAAGAGGGTCCTCTTATACCCTAACACTAGCTTACTAAACACAAATGTTTCACTTTTGGGGGCGAGATTCACGCTAATTGGTCCATTGGAGGGGTGTCAAACATCTTCTCATTGCCCTCCTTGCTCAAACCGGTTTCAAAAAAATGTCCATGACTTTGTCCTTTCTCATGGGTTCAGGACATTACCAAACCAATTTACAGTTTTTATTTGTATCTTCTTTCCGATACTTTATTTTAAACAGTTCATTGTTCATTCACGAATGCACTGCTGGTTCTCACACTTGTTCGCTAAGTCCCCCTTTGGCACACGCTCGGGTAATAAGGTCATCACAACCTTGATCTCTCTTCCATCCTAGGCTTTGGAAAATGACCACGTGATGCATTTGTTCACCGCTTTTCTTTCGCTTGGAAACTCTCCTGCGCACGTGTACTCTAGCTTGTTTGTCTCAGCAGCCATTTTTACAGCACGGCCTAGCAGGCCTGAGTGAACTACCATAGAAAATAAACAGAAAATAGTTAAGAATAAAGAAAATTAGCCTTTTCGTTTCCCTCCCGTCTTTCTACGTACCCCAATTAGGTGTTACCTAGCAAAAGCGACACATAAAGCTATTTCTTACTTACCAACCACTTTCTTTTGCCACCGTACAATTTTCTACATAGCACAAATCATGCAATATTATTCTAATTAGTACACATATCGTTATATTATCGTTATTTACATTAACAATTGTAAGTAGATTAGTTTGCACAGATACTGCATGTTAGCAAAAACACTTATAAGAAAAAACATACGTTGTTAGTTATTTCACTGAAACGAACAATTGTATTAATTATTATTGTTAATATTAGGGGTTCAAAATTTTCTCATTTACCTTGCTCCATCAACTCCCCCCTTTGCTGATTTTTAATATCACCACAAAAACCCATGTCATACCAATTTGTCAGATAGCCTATTTCTTGTCCATTTGCCTTTTGTTAGTTTACACAACTGTATCCCTTTCATCTTGTCTTTTTGTTTTCTTTTACATGCTTTCTTTCAGTTCTTCCAGTTCTATTTCACCTATTTCTCGCTCTCTTTCTTTATCTTATTTTCTATTTTGTTTTCTTTTTCTTCTTTTGATACATATAATGACAAATCTCACGAATAATACTACTAATACTATTATTGTTGCTGCTATCATAACTTTCCCTATAATCAAACTACTTATTTTTGTAAACCAATTTGATACAGAGGAAAAACTCTTACCAAGTTTCTCCCAGGCATTTTCAACCTCCAGTGGAACAAGTTCTTTGTGCAAATTTGTAATATTCTTTACATACTTTTGTATATTTTCACTTTTATCTGGAATGTAAGTGCAACAATGTTGAACTTTCAGCATTCCACAGACTCCACCCTCTTTTGCCAAAAGAATGTCAAGGGCAAGTCTATTTTGCATCACCATAGCTCTCATGGCAACCATCTCGGTATTTACCATCAAGAACCCTCCAGCAGTATCTGTAGATAAACGATCTACTACTGTGGATAACTTCCGAATTTTAAATGCATTCAAAGATATTCCTACTGCTGGTATCAATGCTCCAAAAATATCACCCACTATTTCTGAAAAACTTTCCCTTTTTCTTCGTGTAAATGTTTTACCCATCTCGTGTGTTCCTTTTTCTTCTCTATCTACATGAAAAATCTTTGGAAAGACCAGGCCTAAGTAGCACGTTCCATACCAATGGTCCGGCAACCTGTAATAAGCTCTGTTTCCGCAAATATTATAGATCCCAGGAAATATTGGATCTTTTCCCCCTTTGAATCCCCAACCTCCTAAAATTTTATAATTGTCTTGACAATTACTGGAACCCACAAAATAGTTATCATACCTTGTTCTATTTCTACTAATGCACAACCTTCCCTGTTGGGGCCAATCCAAAGTCATAGCTACATTTGTCTTCTTTTTATCATTATTTTCTTCTTCAAATGCCCACACAGGTGTTTTTGTCTCTTCTTCCTCTATCACTTTTCTCTGAAATGTTATCCTTCTAGTTTCAACCATTTCTAAAAACACCCTTTCCTCCTTTCTTAACTCACAGGTAAGGTTGTTTTTTGCTATGTCATCTAACGAAAGAACCTTGCTTTCTATAAAAAATTCTCCTGTTTAGTTCAGCTACTATAGGAATCTTTGCAAAAATCTCATCTATATCGGTATAATAATATTCTAGCCTTCCTGTTCTATAAAATAGACTAGCTAAAACACTACATGTTATTCCATACGTCAAAGGAAGGTGATGATAAGTCACACCTTCTGCAACAGACGCAGGTAATTGAATACAAACATAACAATCTCTCACATCCATTGTTTCTACATATTCATATAATAATTTGGTGAAAACATTTTTAGAGAAATCAGTTATTGATCTATCTTTATGTAACTCTGCACTATCTTTTAATATGGCTGTTTTCTGCATGTTAGCTTCCTTTTCCTTTTCTGTGTTAGTCTCGAATATGGACGTTTCTTCTACTGCTAATCTAATTGGAATAGTGATTGCTAAGATAAACCATACAGTGAATAATAATCATGTACAAAAGAAACACATCTTACACCATCTACGTAAGAACTCACATCTACATGTTCTATTTTTGGTATCTACCATCTTGTTCTATTGTATGTATATATATATATATATATATATATATATATATATATATATATATATATATATATATATATATATATATATATATATACAGAAAATGTGTCACCACACCTCAGAAATGACGTCTTAGCCACCCTACGTTCCCACTTTGTCTCGTTTGGTACTTTCTTTAGTTCTTTTCAGAACTCTTTCCTGTCAAATTCGTGGTTTTGTCCTGTCTGGTAGAAATTTCCTTCAAATTTCTTTAAACTTGTTGCACTTCACCTTCACCCATTAAGTTGTAGCTTTGTTCAGGGTTCTCGTGAGTGATTTCTTCTTCTTTGATGTCAGTCAACGCAATGTATAGCCATTCAGGTGATTTATATTTCAGATTTGCTTTCTTCACTCTTTTTGTTTTCTGCAAGAGTTTTCCACCTTGTTTTTCTTGTTCCTTTTGACTTATTTCATTTACTTGTTCTGCATTCTTTCCATTTAAGTTTATGATCTTGTATCTCAATCTTCTAACTTCGTGGGGCCAATTATCTCCTTTTCTCGGCCTTTTCGGTTCACTTTCTTGTTCTTCTCTTTCTGCTCTCCAAGTTCTCTTTCTTGTTTCTAATGCCTGTTTTCTTTCTTCCCCACTCTCTTCTGATTCTGTTTCAGACCTTTCTTTATTGTCCCTTATTTTGAACTTTATTATTTCACTCCCTTCATCTGGTTCTGATCCTTCTTGTGTTTTTCTTCTTTGATCACCTACTTCTGTCCCTCCTCGAGGTTCTTCCGAATTCGCGTCGACCTCTCTATCTGTTTCTATATTTCCCTGTTCCTTTTTTCGCCGGTCTGTCCCTATTACTCCTCGGGATTCTTCCGATTTTTCTATCTTTCTAGTTGAAACTAACCCTTCTTCATCTATTAGAATAATTTCTGAAGGATCTTTACCATAGCTTGTACTTGGTTGCTCACTATTGCTGTCTTTTGGCTCAGTTTCTTCGTTTATGATATCAGTCTTCCAATCCTTTTTCAGACTTTCATCACTCTGAGTGATCTGTATCAGACGCTGAACTGGTGTCTGATATTTCTAGATGTCGACTTACAGGTCGATCTTCAAGTTCTGGAACTTTTGCTATTCCACTATTCCCTCCTATCGTTGAACTTGTACTTGGTTCTTCCAGATGTCGACTTACAGGTCGATCTTCAAGTTCTGGAATCCTGTTCAGTTCTTTTTCTACATCGGATGCTGAACTGGTATCAGATATTTCCAGATGTCGACTTAACGGTCGAATTTCAGGATCTGGGACTCTGATGGTGTGGCTGGCATGTACCCAATGTTTCACTCCTGCACATTTGACTGCAGTTGTTGTTACCAGGATCACTTGTTGTGGTTTGTCCCAACGGGGAACCAAACAGTTTCTTCTTCTGTGGACTTTTATGCGGACCCAGTCTCCTGGATTCAAATCATGAGCTGGTTTTCTTTCGAGAGTGGTCGCATCCGGTCCAACCTGATGAAACACAGAACGTACCACATCAGCCAATCCTTTGCAATAATCCAACACTAGATCATCAGTTATAGTCAGCAATTTGTTGACAGGTACATGTGCTTGTCTCATTGCTCGTCCCATGATTATTTCGTGGGGACTCAGACCTGTATTTCTTTCAGGTATGCTTCTGATAGTCATTAAAACCAATGGCAAAGCATCTGGCCATTTGAGTCCTGTGGCTTGACACATTTTCCCTAACCTGTTCTTTATTGTTCCATTCACTTGTTCTACTACTCCAGAAGCCTCTGGTCTGTATGCACAATGCAGTTTCTGTTTAATGCCAAGTGCTTCACATATCAATTGAATTAGTTCATTCTGAAAATGTGTTCCTCTATCTGTTTCAATCGTTACTGGAAAACCGTACCTTGGAATGAATTCTCTTAGCATGAGTTTTGCTACTGTAATTCCATCATTCCTTCTGGTCGGATAGGCTTCCACCCAACGAGAAAACAAACAAACGACTACAAGAACATATCTTAGTCTATTGCTTGGGGGCATTTCGATAAAGTTCATCTGCATTCTTGTGAAAGGACCTCCTTCTCGTCCTATTGTTCCTAAACTCACGACTGTCTTTCTTCCTGGGTTTATTTGTTGACAAACTAAACATCTTTGGCAAAGACTCTCAGCTATGGCTCTGAATTTTGGGTTATACCAGGTCTGTCTGAAAAGTCTGATCATTGCATCCCTTCCGATATGAGCTTGTCCATGGTACATCCGTGCCATGTCAGAAATCATGCTATCAGGCATAACTGGTTTTTCGTCTCTGTAAACCCAAACATCATTTTCCTCCCTTTTCCTACATCCTGCTTTTATCCAGCTATCTTTTTCTTCATCATCTGCTGCTTCCTGTAATTGTCTCACCTCATCCCATGTCTCGACAGGGTTAGTAAAAAGCAAAGGACATGAAACATGCTCTCTTTCCCTGCCTCGATTCAATGAGACTACATTTTTGGCACAATACTGAGCTATTTCATCGGCAAACTTGTTGCCCACTGTTATGTAGTCTTCCCCATTTTTGTGTGCATTGCACTTTACCACTGCAATCTGTTTAGGCAGCTGTATCGCCTCAATCAACCTTTTCACAAACTCACCATTTCTGATTGGAGTTCCTGCAGATGTCAAGAACCCTCTCTGGGACCAAATCTGCCCAAAGTCATGAACCACTCCGAAACCGTATTGGCTATCCGTGATCACTGTGATTCGGACGTTCCTTCCCAGCTTGCATGCCTGAATTAGAGCAACTAGCTCAGCCACTTGGGCAGAACGTATTCCTTTCAAACAAGATGCTTCCATTACGGCAGCTACTGTACATACTGCATATGCTGCACTCAAAACTCCTTCACCTGTTCTGAAACATGAGCCATCCACAAACAGTACATAATCTGATTCTTTTAAAGGCTCATCTTTAATATCAGGTCGCGGTTTTGTGCAGTACTCAAGTACATTCAGGCAATTATGGTCAACTTCGTCCATATCTATCATATTCTCCTCATCCGGCAATGATGTCGAGGGATTTACATTTGTGCATCTGTCAATGGTTACATTGTCTGCACTTAAAATCACTTTCTCATACCTAGTCAGCCGACTATGTGTCATGTATTGCGTTTTGGTCCTTGTCAAAAGAATTTCCACAGAATGAGGAACATATACTCTCAATGGATAACCCATCACAATGCCTTCACTCTGTTCCAGACTCACGCAAGTAGCAGCTACTGCTTTCAGACACCCAGGCAACGCTTTTGCTACAAGGTCCAAAACAGCTGAAAAATACGCAATAGGTAAATGTAAATGTAAAATGTAAATCCGTATTTGTAAAGCGCGAACTACTCACCCTTACGGGTCTCAAGGCGCTGGGGGCCGTCGTGGAAATTAAGTGAGCTATTGCCCAGAGTCACATGGTGCTGAGCTGAGCTGCCGCCGGAGCCGGGGATCGAACCGTGAGCCCTGTGCTCCGAAGTCAGCTGCCCTGGCCGCTGCACCACACCTCTCCTAGGTCTTTTCATGTTTCCATGTCTTAGCACTAAGACTGAAAACGCACACCCATCTCTCTCACTACAATACAGCTCAAAATCTTTTTCATAGTCAGGCATTCCCAGTGCCGGAGCTTCACATAGTTTCTTTTTCAATTCTTTAAATGCCTTCATTTCTTCATCATTCAATTCAAAAGGATCTTAAACATCCTTTTTTGTCAAACGCTGTAATGGTTTTGCAATTAAAGAAAATCCACTTATCCATTGCCGACAATAGCCAACCATTCCCAGGAACATTCTTACCTCTCTTTGTGTCATTGGAGCTCTCATTCCTTTAATTATTTTTATTCTTTCGGTCGTTACTTTTCGCACTCCCTTTTCAATCTTATGACCTAAGTATTGAACCTCCTGTTGACAAAACTGTAATTTTGATGGGGATACTTTATGTCCTCCCTTAGGTTCAGCAAGGCAATTGTGTCGGTAACACATGCTTCCTTTGTTTTTGATGCCACCAATAGGTCATCAATGTACTGAACCATCACAGATTTTTCGGGCATTTTCAAATCTTCCAATGATTTCTTTAGGATCTGATTAAAGATCGAGGGGCTTTCTGTATACCCCTGAGGAATTCGGCACCATGCCAAAATACGCTTTCTAAACCTAAATGCAAATAATGGCTGGCTGTCTGAATGTAACGGGATAGAGAAAAATGCATGGCACAAATCAATGACAGTGTACCATTCCACTTCGTGTGGAATCTGGTATAGAATTACAGCAGGGTTTGGTACAATTGGACAACAAGGAACAACGATTTTATTGACCTGTCTCAAATCTTGTACTATTCTATATGTTCCGTTTGGCTTTTTCAGTCCCATTATAGGCGAATTACATGGACTGCTCATTATTTCTCTCAGAATTCCTTGTTCAATCATCTTGTTTATTACAGGTGTTATTCCTTCAATTATTTCTGGTGTCAATTTATATTGCGGAGTATTTGGGTAATTTGTTCCTTCTTTAACAGAAATTTTAACAGGGTCTACTCCTTTCATTAACCCAATATCTTCACCCGTAAAATCCCACACCTCCTGTTTTACTGTTTCTTTCAACTCAATTGGGATTTTCTCTACATCGAACACAGGAAACAGGTCATTCACTCCTGGCTCCAAATTTACCATTGTCATTTTATACAGTACATCTTCATCAGGGGTCTGAAATGCAATCCCATCTGGAGTACAATAGATGGTGCAGTTCATTTTGCAGAGTAGATCGCGTCCTAATAAGTTCACAGGACTGCAATCACACACCACAAATCGGTGCATTTCTCTGAATGGTCCAATCTTTACCTCTACTAATTTGGTAAGAGGTGCCTTAATCTGCTGGTTTGAGACACCAACGACTTGGATATGTTCACCTGAGAGAGGAAGGTTTGGAATTTCCACTGATCTAACAGTAGAACGGGTAGCTCCAGTGTCCACAAGGAATGTCACATTTGCACCATTCACTTTTCCATCCACAAATGGACCTGCTTGATCTACCTCTTGAGTTGCGCCAAGCACGCACTCTTCCTCCTCTCCTAGGCACCGTCATAAACTTTCATCCGACTCATTCCCATCCTGTCGTAACCAATACTGCGATATTGCAGCTGCGCGCGGCAATTGTGTTACCTGCTCTCCTCCGTAGAATCCTGTCTCTGCACTGTATCTTTGTGGATTTACACTCTTGGGAAGTGGTGGTTGAGGCACCTGACTCTGCTGAGTAACTACCTGCGGTTGCTGCAGCTGTTGGTAACTCACCTCACTCTGCACCTGTGAATTTAATGATTGATTTTCCGCATTAGCTTTTGGAGGGAATTTACACTTGTTTCTCCAATGCCCTAACTTTCCACAATTGTGGTATGGCCACTTTTTCTTTGCCTCTTCTATACTCATTTGGCCTTTTCCTTTACCTATATTCGGTTTGGATTTAGTTTGTCCTGCCTCATTAGCCTGATTATTCAGTTGAGCTTCTTGTTTCTCTGCAACTTTCACTTGTGCCCACATCGCTTTCTCTTTTAATTTGTGTTGTCCACACTCAATGTCATCACTGCAATATTTAGCATACCTCAAAACTTCATCTACTGTGCTGTTTTGCCAGCAAATCATATGCTGTTTGATCATTTCACTTATTTCTGGCTTTAACCCATAAACAAATCTATATACAAAATGACTCGTGTCTTTTTCATTTAAAGTCTCATAGCCACTATACTGTTTGAAAACCAGAAGTAGCCTTTCATAATAGGCATGTACAGATTCCTTACTTTCCTGTGTGGTTCTATCAATTTTTACCCAATCGGTTTCTTTGGGTGGAATTTTGTTTTTCAGAAAAGTAATAACTTGGTCATATTTCCTCATAACTTCCTGTCCTGGCGCTCCTGTTTTTGCATCTCTTGGGTATTCTACAGTTGGCCAATCAATGGTAATCTTACATTCTGTCCATAAATCAGCTGGTACTACAATGTCAAATAATCCATCCAAATCTATCGACAACACCTTTGAAACCTTAACAAACCTTTCCACTTGTCTGTACCATTCCACAGGTTTTTCTCTCAATTTTGGGAAGTCATTAGTAAATGACAGTATATCTTGTCTGGACCAAGGGACATGCACATAACTACCTCCTGGAGTTTCTCTCATCGGATACTCTCTCATAACTGGTTCTTTGTCTGTCACCGCAAAAGCCAAAGACGCTTTATCGGTCGTCTTCTCATTCCTTCTAGTCCACCTGCTTCTCCATCTGTCCACATCACCCCATTTTCTCAACAAAACAATCAATTCCTTTATTTGGGTTAACCGTCCTGATGTGTTCAGGTTTTCTATATCTTTCTCACAAAAATCTACCCTATATGGTTTCTGCAAACTCCTCACTTTTACAAATTCTACTCCTAGTTCATTCGCTACCTCTTCCAATTTGTCATGCAAATTTCTAACTCTCCATGTAATACTTTTACACAAAAACATAATCTCATCATCCTGATATGTTTTTAATTTTTCTGTACCAATAGTCCCTAGGATTAACTCTTCCATGTCTATTTTTAGCCTAATTACATCTAATGGTTTTGGTTCCGTCTCTTTCTTTTGCAGGGTTTTCATCCATTCATTTAATTCATCGGGAGTTGGACCTACAGGGGTACTATTTATTTCTACTCCTCTCTGGTGTTTCTGATGCAGACTCAGTTCCCATAGGAATCCTCCTAAACTCGCTCTCATTTATCGTCAGATTTGTTGGTGGGCTCGGTCTATATGAGCTTACCAAATTTCTTACTCCTTCATTTTCTAGTTCCATCCCTTCTTTCCTTCTTTGCAAATTTGAATTCATGGGAATGACTAAAGAATGTTCATCTATTTTCTGATTCTCAAAAACTGGTATTACTGGACCTATTGTTACTGGTACAGTTACGGCTTCCATATTCATTGTTAATTCTCTTATTTTCTCAGTCAATTCTCTCGTGGTTTTTGCTAATTCGGTTGTATTGTCACTTTCAACCTTTTCACTTTGTGGGGTTTTCAACTGTTCTTGTGACCTATTTATTTCAAATAATCTTTGTTCTGGACTCTTATTCCTCCCAGTTTCCATTGGCGGTGCATTAGGTGTCACCACCGCAGAATTCTGTTGGTATGGAGGTGGGTTTCTATTTAAAATATCTTCCAGTAATTCATCCTCAGTCTCGTTACCACCATAACCATATCTTTCAGTAGCTATATGTTTCTTTTTCTCAGTACACTTTCATCTCGCTTCCTCTTCAACTGTGAAGGCTGGAAACAAACCTCCTGTCATATTAGCATATCTCCAACGCTTTATTCTGTCCTCATGATTCACTCCCCATAGTCTTCCAGGAACAAACTCATGATTCTTAACTCCTCTGAATCTCTCTCGTTCATACATCTCATCTTCCCATTCACTTAACGCTTCAAACTGTGTTGGTCTAGGTTTTGGCTCAAGCTTCGTCATTTTCTCTCTTAAATTCCGAAGTACAGCTACGCTAAATGAACCATTCTCGGGAAAGGCTAATACTCCATCATTTTGAGTATACTTAGTCCAATTTTCTAACCATATGCAAGTATGATATCCATATTTCAGCATCATATGCGAAGCTGGTGTTTTCGGCGGAGGAATTACTTGTCCCTCTCTAGTCACTACCTTCCTGTATTTCTTAAAGAAGTTCTTAATTTTCGCCATCCATGACGGTTTCTCTCTACAACATTCATAATAAGCCATATTTCACGATTTCTTTCCCTTCTGCAAGCTCGTAACTCTGCTTTGATCTCTATGTGCTATTCGGACCTATCCCAGCGCGTCTCACACCAACGCACCAATCCGAAGCCTCTACGTCACTGCTAATCAGACCTATCCCAGCGCGTCTCACACCAACGCACCAATCGGAGCGTTTTCCTTGTTTCTACTGCACTGGCCAATCCCAGCGCGGCCTTTTGTCTACGTCAGTTCTGCTCCTGACCCCTCCTTTACAAAATTTATCGGCAATTCTTTTTCTTGACTAAATCTTATTAGTTACAACATAAAACACATTTCCATTGTCTGTTTTCGCTAAACAAAAGTGATAGTCTTACTCTAGCGTACAAGAATACAGTATTGTTCGATAAGTGTAGCACTTCCTTCTACCTTACCCTTCTTTCAAGCAAGGGGTAAACCCGTTTCTCTGGGGATAAAACACATGTGGAGACTACACTGCTCCTGAGAATTAATGCCAGAGTTTCACAAGAAAACCGGTTGCTATTTCATTCACACACCTCTTATACGGAAATTGTCCCTATCATAACACAACCTGTGTTATCACCAATTTGAAAAACCTAGACAATGCACTATTCCATGTGACTTCTCTTGCCACACGTGTCCACTTCCTATTTCCCGGAAGCTTCAAAATTTCCGACTTACATATAACATAACGCAACTCAACGTAAAGTGTTAAACATGAAATAATCAATAATCACCAAACTAATCTATAGTAACCATAACTCTGCTACCAAGAAATCTGATCCAGCGCTATCAATAAAATTTCTTCTCCTCTAGGCATTGACATCCAGGTTGGGAAACACTCTCCTTCACAACTATACCAATATGACGGTGGGGCCCATAACACCGCATAAACATTCACTCACTCATATATTCCCTGGAACTCGTCCACCTCTACTTAGGAGAAAAAGTCAATGAGTTGCTGGAAGGAGACGGGATACCTTTTTAAATCAACATGATAATTCTCAAACTTCTAAGGTATTCCGCTCATTGGTCGATGGACCAACTAGTAGGAATCGGTTGATGGTGATTAAGACCAGCTCAATCACTATAAATTCTTATTAAACATTTACAATTATTATTGAGCTAAAGAACCACAGACTCGTAAATTTAATTATAATATAGTTTATCTAATTTTATAAGCATGAATAATTCAGTTTAATATCTGATCAATACATTCATTATCATTATAAGAATAATTTGAAAATTGCAATGCATACCCTTTCAGATGGAAAAATAAAGTTCGTCACAGCTGTTAAATTCAGATCTCAGCATAGAACTCCCAAAACTGACTTTCTGTCCTGCTAAACAAGTCTCCTCGACGGACCACCTATACAGGGTTTCCGCCACAATCTCTCTCCTTCTCAATCAAATTTTAGAGTAAAAGATTAATCATATTAAAAGTATAAAGGTCTATAGAAAAATAGCAGCGGCTTCTCCAGTGTCAGCGTCCAGTGGTCAAAAATAATGTAAAAACAACGCCAACCAACAACAGCATCATCAGCAACAACCACCTCCTACTTAAGAGGGTCCTCTTATACCCCAACACTAGCTTACTAAACACAAATGTTTCACTTTTTGGGGCGAGATTCACGCTAATTGGTCCATTGGAGGGGTGTTAAACATCTTCTCATTGCCCTCCTTGCTCAAACCGGTTTCAAAAAAATGTCCATGACTTTGTCCTTTCTCACGGGTTCAGGACATTACCAAACCAATTTACAGTTTTTATTTGTATCTTCTTTCCGATACTTTATTTTAAACAGTTCATTGTTCATCCACGAATGCACTGCTGGTTCTCACACTTGTTCGCTAAGTCCCCCTTTGGCACACGCTCGGGTAATAAGGTCATCACAACCTTGATCTCTCTTCCATCCTAGGCTTTGGAAAATGACCACGTGATGCATTTGTTCACCGCTTTTCATTCGCTTGGAAACTCTCCTGCGCACGCATACTCTAGCTTGTTTGTCTCAGCAGCCATTTTTACCGCACGGCCTAGCAGGCCTGAGTGAACTACCATAGAAAATAAACAGAAAATAGTTAAGAATAAAGAAAATTAGCCTTTTCGTTTCCCTCCCGTCATTCTACGTACCCCAATTAGGTGTTACCTAGCAAAAGCGACACATAAAGCCATTTCTTACTTACCAACCACTTTCTTTTGCCACCGTACAATTTTCTACATAGGAACAGGGGTGGGAGCACACCGCTTCACCTCCCAGCAAGGTTCGCCCCTGGCATTCTGGTAAATGCAGTCTCTTGTTGCTTGCTTTGCTCTAGTATTCAGAGTGTTTCGCCAGAGTTGGCGCAGATAGTGCTGATCTCTAGACACGTGTTTCTGGTTCTTTAACCGTCATCAGTAGAGAATACAGACTTCAAATTTGGGGTTTGCTGAGTAGGCTGCCAAACATTGCATCAGGTCAAGTACCTCTCACTGGCGCGCGGGTGCTTCTTCCACGAGCTCGTCAGCTCAATGACTCACGGGAGTACTTTTAAACAGGAACAGGGGTGGGAGCACACCGCTTCACCTCCCAGCAAGGTTCGCCCCTGGCATTCTGGTAAATGCAGTCTCTTGTTGCTTGCTTTGCTCTAGTATTCAGAGTGTTTCGCCAGAGTTGGCGCAGATAGTGCTGATCTCTAGACACGTGTTTCTGGTTCTTTAACCGTCCTCAGTAGAGAATACAGACTTCAAATTTGGGGTTTGCTGAATAGGCTGCCAAACATTGCATCAGGTCAAGTACCTCTCACTGGCGCACGGGTGCTTCTTCCACGAGCTCGTCAGCTCAATGACTCACAGGAGTACTTTTAAACAGGAACGGGTGGGAGCGCACCGCTTCAACCCCCAGCAAGGTTCGCCCCTGGAATTCTGGTAAATGCAGTCTCTTGTTGCTTGCTTTGCTCTAGTATTCAGAGTGTTTCGCCAGAGTTGGCGCAGATAGTGCTGATCTCTAGACACGTGTTTCTGGTTCTCAGTAGAGAATACAGACTTCAAATTTGGGGTTTGCTGAGTAGTCTGCCAAACATTGCATCAGGTCAAGTACCTCTCACTGGTGCGCGGGTGCTTCTTCCACATAGCACAAATCATGCAATATTATTCTAATTAGTACGCATATCGTTATATTATCGTTATTTACATTAACAATTGTAAGTAGATTAGTTTGCACAAATACTGCATGTTAGCAAAAACACTTATAAGAAAAAACATACGTTGTTGGTTATTTCACTGAAACAAACAATTGTATTAATTATTATTGTTAATATTAGGGGTTCAAAATTTTCTCATTTACCTTGCTCCATCAACTGACAGGTGTACCCTCTGGAGGGTGACTGCAGAGATATGTTTAATTGTTGAGTTGAGTTCTGTGCTGAGCATGTTTGCAATAAAAAGAATTAAAACATTTTTTTTAAAGTAATGAAGTCGTCATTGTGGTGCTGTTATGCCCAGGCAGTGTGTTTGCTGCTGTGAAACGTTCGAGTGCGGCATGAATGATTCAGTGTCGGGATAGGCGGGACCACAAATCACAGGAAACCTCCAGGGCACAGTGCAGATTGCCGCCCAAACCTCCGCAATCAGGCCTTTATAAGCTCCTCCCTCAGATTGTCAGGCGCTTGACAATCCGAGTCGGCGTTGGATTCCAGAGGATCGGGACTCTTCCTCAGGAGAGCGAGACGACCGTGACTTTCTCCCTCAGGCGCTCTGGAGAGCAACCTTCACTGGGCTTCTTGTGCTCGCTCAGGCGCAACTTCCTTTTGGCCCTGTAATTGTCTTTACGCTCAGGAGAGCGAACGGGGCTTACCGTCAGTTGTTTTTTTCTCGCTATTGTGCAAGCCTTTCTTTTGCTGATTTTGCGGGCCTCCCTTCGACGCGCAGGAGTGCAAACTTTTCTTTTTGTTGAAGTCTACGGGCTGCTCCTCACGCTCTGGAGAGTGTGCCCGCTTCAGGACGGTTCAGCCAACACTGGTGCCAGGCATTTGTAAAACCCTGTTTTATATTTTATGTTCGTGCCTGATACTTGAAGGATTCCGGCAGAACCTGCAGTGGACGTTCTGCCCGTGAGAGGTTCTAATGAGCAGAAACTCTTCACTGTTTTACGACCGCCTGGGTAGATGGTACTCCAAGGTCCTGTCTGCGCTGGGAGCCTCATTTGCAACGCACCTTGTGACGGATACAGAGTGTGACACAGCACTGCTGCACAAGGGCTACGCCACAGCTAAGTACTATTGGCTCTTGTTTTTTCTTTGAGTATGAAGTGTTGCTTCTTTCCTGCTTTAGTGCTTTGATCTGCTGAAGGACTGTTCCTCTACAGTGCTCTCATCCTTATCAAGACACTGTCCTTTCAAAGAACTAGTATTGCTCTCTATTCCTTGGTTGATTGCGGTGTGTGAGAATTGTAATTATGTCTCGTTACTTAGCACATACTGACAAGCTGAGGTCATAAGCACACAGTTCACATTCATGTGTTGTATCTTCCTTCTTTCTGCAGAAACACATTTGCCAGGCTATCTGTCCCAGAGAGCATAGGACAACGTCATCCTACCTACAGCGGCAGACGTTGGTCTCTTTCTTTATTATTTTATCCCTTTTTTCCCTTTCCCCTAAGTGGTGTCTTTTGTATGAGCTGTGCCTCATTCACTCACAGGAGTCTCCATCAGGGGAAGAAAGGTTAAATAGCCTCGGACATTGCCCCTGGTGGTCGCTAGAATCAGGTTAGTGGTATCTCAATCTGACTTCCTGACAGGTGCATTGTATGTATTTATTTTATATATTTCCTGAAAAAAGCAAAGGTTAAAGTAACATTATAATTAGGTGTGATAAAAAGATTTTATTTTTTTTAACTTTAGAAATTCACTAAATAAAGAAATGGTTAGAGTAACATTATAGTTAGGTGAATTTGTCAGTGACAACATTAACGTTTTGAACTAAAAAAAACAGAAATTGGGCAGCTATAGTTAGCAAAGCAAACTATAACTTCCGGCCCCGCCATGCACTGCTTATGACCTCACGTATAACATCACTCATGACATGTTCTATGACATCATTTATGACATCTCTGCTGACTTCTCAAATGACATCATGAGTGTGTTTTAAAGTTTACATAGTGGCAGGTAACTTCTATATTACTTTTCTACCTAATTTTGTCCAGCTAATCGGTATGTGTTTACAAAACGCATGTGCTATTAATCCACCATAGGTGTTTAGAGGTATTGAACATGTTATAAATCTTTGTATTGACGAGTAATTGTGTGCAGGTGACATTTCACTTGGTGGGCTCACCAGGGCCCTTTGAGGCTCGGGGAGGGAGGCCCAGCAGCCTCCCTTCCCATTTTGTAAAGTTTTGGCCCTGCGGGTGGGCTCCCTGGAGCTTTTAGAGGCTTGAGGAGGGGGTCCACATGGTCCTCCTCCCTATATAAAGAAATTTTCCCCAGGGGTGGGCTCCCCGGGGCCTCTGGATGGTCGGGGAGGGTGGGTCTTGCATCCGACCCCCCCCTAAAAATGAATTTCAGCTCCAGGGGTGGGCTCCCTGGGGCACTAGAGGTTTAGGGAGGGGGCTGGGCCATATAAAGACATTTAAGCCCCCGGAGTGGGATCCCTGGGACCTTTGGAGGCTCAGGGAGGGGGGTCACGCATCTCCCTTCCTTTTATCAACCCAGCCCGGGAGTGGGCTCCCTGGGGCATAAGGCTATTAAATGTGGCCTAGATGCCATTTTTTTCCCCGATCCCGTGAGAGTCTTGGGGATTGCAGCATTTTTTGCCTTTTTTTATTTTTGGCGCCAGGACCATGGGGCCTATGGGACAGGGTATCTCTAACCTGCCCCTTATTATTTTTTTGTTTTTAAGCTTCAGGCCAGGGGACTAAGTCTCTGAGTCCTGAAATGGCTCCCAGCAACATTTTTCTCATGTTACTGTTGCATGCATAGTTTTGCTGCTCTATCCCTAGCAGTGGCACACCTTAGACTGCCTTGCACCAGTGCACACACCTTCCCACTATAGTGCAAGTGTGTGTGCATGTCAACCACAGGTTTTGTACTGGAAGGGTGCCCCGTCCAGTTCAAAATACTATGCTTTGACTAAGAATTTTTTTTCCCACTAGACGTTACCATCAGAATCCAAGTGGGGTTGTATCGGAATCCCCATGGATGCCCCGTTGATGCAAAGTAGCGTTTAGTGCTATTTTCCGTAATGGCTACTTTCCAATGCAAATGAGGATTTACGTTGGAAAGTAAAACCCAAGACCATTCTTTGTGCTGAGTTTGCGTCACTTTTGTGAAGTAAACATGGTGCAGCACGTTAAAAAATCTGCCCCCACAAACTCGGGGTTTAAACATAACACAGTGTTTGGGGTTGTCTATACTATTCAGAATTTATTATTATCCAAATAAGCCCTTGTTAGCAACCTTAGCATAACAAAAGGTTGACAGGAAAAAACACTGTAAGGTTCTAAACCTGTGCCTTGCAGTTTTCATGCATCTGTGTTTGTGAAGGAGGCTGTCATTGTAGTTCTATTTCTATGTTGTTGACAGCTGTCAAATAGTCCTACTTTTATGTCGATGGCTGATGCAAACTTTAGTCCTACTTCTATGTCCATGATCTGTCCCGGTTTTTTGTTTTGAGAATCTGGTCACCCTATGTAGTGGGTTGACTGGGTGGGCTCCAGGGCACCCACCCTTTAATGGCCAGGCCCAGGGGTAAGGGGCCCCCGGGGCAGCATGCCCCACTCCCAGCTCATAATGTGGCTGGGCCCCAGGAGATGCGGTCTGGGTGCCAAAATTGGCCCAAGAAGGCGCACATATTCCCCACATATATTACTCACGACATCTTCTATGACATCATTGATAATATCAGTGCAACATTTGCTGTAAAATTATTGATGAGAAAACTGTGCTTGGCGAGTTATAGTTACCATGGGGCACAAATTATAGTTTCTTGAGATAACTCTATCTATAACTGCTAAATTTCTATGATTCAGTGTGTGTAAATTGTGAATCTAACTATAGCGTACCTGTAAACTTTGTTTCTTTTAGTGAATCTTTTAAGGTTTTTTTAAATTCTATTTCCTAACTATAACGTCCCTGTAACCTTTGTTTTTTTCAGTGAATATATATATATTTAAATATAGATATATGTGTGTGTGTGTGTGTATATATATATATATATATTTATTGTTTATTTCAGTAATACAATCCATAAAACTAAGCAAAAATAAATAAGATAAATGTCAACATTTCAAGCTGTACAATGAGAAAAAGAGTGAAATCAATGTAATCAAATTTCTGTTGGGTACATCAAAAAGGGGAACAAAATATCAGCGTGCTCTATCATAGATCGGCTGTTTGTGCAGATGATTTTTATATGAATGATCCACGCATATGTCGGGAATTTGGCACACTGTGGACTCTACGTTTGACTGTACATGAGCTAAGGAGTCTTAAGGTCTCTAAAGTTGCCTGACTCCTAAATGATGGCAGATTGACAAAATCCACTTTTTCGTGGGGTATTTTAAGCATCACAAAAAGGAAGTGCAGAACATTTTCAGGCACTTGCCCGCAAACTGGACCAAGGCCACTTCCAGTTTTTAACCTACCCAATTCATACAGAACACCATTAGTGGTAAAATTCTGTATATAAATTTTGCATAAAGAGTTTTTGACAACGCAGACGTTGTATTGTCTAAAAGGGGCTCAAAGATAAAATAGATTTATGATCTAAAAATGTATGTAGTAGTGATCCGGGTTTACATTTGTGCATGTCTTTTTCCCATTGCACATTTTAAAATCTTTCAAGGCTGACTTTGTGATTGGAGTTGCCTCCAACGGTGAGTGCCAAAGTTCTCTCTCAACCTCAGATGAAATAAAGTATCCCTTATATACGTAAGCTATGGGATAAACTGATAGTTAATACAATATTGAAGTTCATTCACAGCAAGTCTGTATGAAACCAGTTCTGGCGTATAATGTAAACAATGCCAATAGAGTAGGGGTGTCACTTTTAATACATGAGCTGGAGGGCAGTCACCGAAGTAATTGAGCAGCGGGTTTAGGGGTGAATTCTTTGGAAGGTTAGCAAGGGATTTTAAACATTTATTTTCTGTTGTTTACAGTCTGGTTACTTTCCCATTCCCCTATAGCGCTGCAGTGCGTAACCTGAGGCTTTGATCCTATAAATTTCCATAGCTGGACTAACAGTACGATTTTTTTGTTTTCTTAAAAGGTTTTAAAATGCCTGCTGGCTTATGTTGGAGTTTCAATGCACTCTTAGTAATATGTGAGTTCCAGGCTAAATTGAAAGTTACCCCTATCCAAAAGTAATCTAAACCTCTAACTCACCCAATTTGCTCTGGAATGGCTATCAAAGTAGCCCTATGAAATCGATAAGGATTAAGGGTTATAAAAAAAATGGAAAGCGGCACACCCTCCAGTGGCTTCTGAATGGGTACTCTCCATGCTAGCTTGGGCCCAAGCCAAGAGCGCATTGCTTCACAGAGAAGAGGTAAAAGGTCTCCATAAATATCCCATTGCGGAGGTCTGGGATACGCTTTTAGGGAAATTCCGTGAAGGGCCTCTAGACACTCACCACACTCCTTGTTCACACATACAGGTAGCAGTCTCTCCTCCCCCTCCCCACTGACCTCTATACTGTTTGATGATTACTCCACCATTACCCATTGGACCCCCTCGACTCCATGACGTGTGTTGCAGCATCCTCCATTGTGGACGAGGAAGCCCCCTACTCCTTTTTTTTTTTTCACCTTTTATTGATAATGTTGATATAGCAATGTTTTTTCCCCTTCTTTCTCCCCCTTTATGCTTGGTGGCATCCTTGCTCCTTTAATGCACCTTTTTTTTTGGAGACACTTTGTACAGACGACAACTGTTCTCATTACTCTTGGTGTCATCGGATTTTTTCCACTTTGGATTGCGCACAATGAAACTCCTGTTGCATGTTACAATGCTCTATTAATCCTGCTCTTCTGTTCTACATGCCTCTATTTTGTATACAACCGGTGATGTAATGCATTGTCCTCCTTATTCTGAGCATATACTTATTACAAATATGCCAATAAAAAATTATTTACAAAAAAGGATTATATATTTTGTTTTTGAGGCTTTTAATTCCATCCCATGTATTTTACAAAATTCTATGAAACTGTAAGCCAGGATCTGCAGTCCGACTAGTTTCTAGGAAATCAAAAGCGTATCATCAGCAAATAACAACGCTGGAATTTTCATGGAGCCTATTTTTGGAGAATCACTACCAGGGATGTCAAGAAATGTAACCATTTAATTGATAAATAGCGAAAAAAAAGGTTGGTGCAAGGACACATCTCTGCCTGACCACCACTCCCCCCTTCTACCTTTATCTTCTCATAAAGCTCACCATTCATCCGCATCTAACTTGGGCATAGTTATCATTATGTAGTCAAATTATAATTTATAATGGACAAGAGGTTTTCAGGAAGTTTCAGGTCCTTCAGCTCCTTCCACAAATGCAGAATGATATCAAAGGCCGACCGCAGGTCTACAAAGGCAACATATAAGTGCCCTTTGCCCAATATGACGCTTTTCCAGTAAGTTGTACAAACTCGGGGGGGGGCGCTAGAGAGCCCACGCAAGATGACTGCACGATAGTGCTGCTCTGCCGGCCGGAATGACTATCCATTAAATATCAGCTGATGTGAAGGGCATCTCTGAGAGAGAACGCCGAATTTCGCAATCGGAACAGATTCACAGCGCATTACTGTTGGCAGGCGTGAGCTACGCCGAATGTAAAAGGTGAAACAGAGACGTGACGAGCTGCCGCCCTGTGAAAAAAAATGGCGTCGATTAGCAAGATCGATACTGAGCTGCCGGAGTAAATGGCACAGAGCGGTGCGGATTCTCTAACGTTGTGCTGTTGGCCTGACCTCCGCTATCTGTGCAGACGGAGAGAAAAGAAAAAGAAACGCATCTGGCTGCTCGCCGATAATGCAGGCAAGTGACGTGCGGAACAAAATTGTGGCCTCCTCGGCGGTGAACTGAGAGACCGCGCCGAGGACGCCGACACGGCCGGTAGGAGCGGACGCCTGCAGGAGGTGGCCCCGGGCTGTATGAACGTAGGCTGCATCGTGAGAAAGGGCAATGCGCTGTCGTCCGAGCGGTATACACTAGCGGTGGAGACTTCGCCTCAATATTGCAAACGATAAGGGAGACTGTATCCCATGCTTGGTAGGATGAGTGGGTGACATGGCATGGCGCTGTAAATAAATGTAAATCCAGTACTTGTATAGCGCACGAATCACCCCCGAAGGGTTATCTCGGCGCTTGGGGCCGTTGGGAAGATTAAGCGAGCTATTGCCCAGAGTCACATGGTGCTGGGCAGACCCCTGCCGCCGGAGCCAGGGATCGAACCGTGATCCCCAGCGTCCAGCGTCAGTCGCCCTGGCCGCGGCGCCACACCTCTCCCTGTGAGGAGCGATACGGACTTAACAATATACAAATCAGAGCACGCATTTGCGGAGGGTAGGAGAACTATCTGCAAGACGAAGGAAGTGACGATACTTGCATCTATATTGCGATCATCAAACAGCACACGTGTGTACTACTGAAATACGGCATAGACTTGCGGGACACTTATCTACCCATGCTAACGCTAGGCTGTGAACGAGCGACTAGACCTGCACGGTGAAGCGTTGCACACAAAAGCAGGATCTGGTGGTTGCCCCGCGAATACAAGCACTGTATATACAAACGTAACCACAAATACCGACCTACCTCCGCAGGTGTGGAAGACGAAGCAAACAGCAAAATAGATTGCCGTCGCGTAGCAGTGAAGTGCAGACCGCCATTACACAATAGCGCAGGGAAGAGGTGGGGCCTACAGCCATCGAGCAGTGCACATGGTTGTAAGGAGGATAAGTAGCAAAGATGAGTGCATCAGATATCTTGCTGTATATGCATATATCTAAATAAAGTCCTCAAATAACGAATCGACACAACATAGCAACGCCACGTTCTTCTATAGGGAATTGCTAGGAGCTAGAGCCAATCAACCAGGTATGCTCCGGAGATCACCAACTGTGTCGTAAAGCTGAATGTGGGTAATTGGGCATAATAAATAAAAGACTGCGCTGTATACTCAAAAATTGCCACTCCCTTGCAAGTGAGAAGACATAACATATACTGAAGTAAGCATCAGTCGCACTAAAAGTCTGAGCCACATAGATTTGCACGATACGATATAGAAAGTGAAAAGGTGCAGTAGTAGGGTAAGTGAGCAATAAAGAGACCCCAACTTGCGCAATCTAATTACAGACCTGATTGGGGCTTGCGGGCTGGCGAGTATGGGCAAAACCGACAAACAGCAAACAAAATTATCGTTCGAATCAAGCAGGACCCCCAGATTTGCTGGAGCGCACACTGACGCTGAACTCATGACGGAACAGTCGCACAAATCAAATATGGAGGCCACACTAGCTGCGATCCAACAAAGCTTACATACTATAGACGGGAAAATTGACACGCTAACGGCGTGTATGGACAATATGGCTGCCAAGCTAGATAAACAAGGTGAGCACCTAGATAATGCGGAACAGCGTATCTCCTGGGTTGAAGATAAATCAAATGCGACAGCAAGTAAATGCAGTGATATGGAAAAAGTCCTAGAGATGATAAAAGCAAAAAATGAAGATTTGGAGGCGCGATCCCGTCGTAATAATTTGCGTATTATGGGAATCCCAGAAAGCACCAACACGGGCCGTCTTGAAGACTATATCGAAACACTGCTAAAAGAAATATTTGGCGCAGAAAACATCTCTCAAATGCTTATAGTGGAAAGAGCGCACAGGTCTCTGGCCCCGAAGCCACCTCCGGGAGCCCCGCCAAGGCCTATAGTGGCCAGAATTCTGAACTACAGAGACCGCGTCACTGCATTAAAACTGGCAAGGAAGAAGCAGCAGATTAACTACAAAGGATGCGAAGTGTCGCTCTATCCAGACTTCACGTTGTCGGTACAAATGGCGCGCAAGGAATTTGCTCCTATCAAGAGGAAACTGTGTGAAATGGAGATAACATACGCAATGCTGTACCCTGCGAGATTTTGCGTTGTGTATGAAGGCAAAACGAAGATCCTGACAACACAAAAAGCAGCTCAGGAGTTCCTTAAACAGGTGAAGTCGAAACTAACAAATTCAAGAAGATATCCCTCCCCTGCACACTCGGAATCATAGGAAATAGAATGTCTCTTTCTGTGTTGCCGCATATTGAGGTACATTGATATATATTGAATTATCTCCCTCTTGGTAAGGATACAGAGAAAAATTATCTAATGTACTAAAGGGTGTCTACTCTAAAGTCACCCCTGAACTATGTGTTTACTTTGTCTGGAACTGTGTATTGCTACATTTAAATGCACTTTCTAGTTGACTATTCAAATGCAGCAATTGTGAGACAAAACAATATGCGACATCCAATGTCTCGAAGATATATCCTGTAACTTATGTAGCTCACGACATGAACATTAATAGATGTAATGTGATCAGGTTGTAGCATGATGCCTATCATATCATAAGATCTCCATAGCTACTCTGGCATCACGGCCACATCCGCTCTGTGGATGGGAGTACGGTTATCTAGCCGCCCCTGTTGGGTGTTCCCCAACAAAGTTAAGATGTTGATACCGTTCCAGTTGTGGGTATGTCTTATGAATGTTTGGGATGCTAAAGTTGGTGGGGGGCTCAATGGGTTGTATGTTTATCAGGCACGTCATTATGTTGTAGAGAAAAAACAGTTCAGACATGTACAACACTCACATCGTTTTGTCAGCAGACGGAAGGTACACACAGTATATAAGGATATAGACACAAAATTAGATAAGCCTCAGCAAAATAACTGGACTAATGATTAATAGCAACAATGCATCACCAATACGCTTGCTTACCTGGAATATTAGAGGGCTCAATAATCCCAGAAAGATTAGGCAAGTAATATCATTTCTAGATAGACATCAAATAGGAATAGCCCTGCTCCAAGAGACACATCTCACCAAACAAAAGGAAGATGGAATCGGAAAAAGATGGGCGGAACTAACGGTCATGTCTTCATACTCCTCATATGCCAGAGTGGTCATGATCCTAATAAAAAAAGGGGTGCAATTTACAGTAGAACACATAATAACAGATACCCACGGTAGATATGTGATACTTACCGGCATATTAAGAGGTTCGCAGATAGGACTCATTAATACATATGGTCCGAACGTAGACGACCCTGAATTCTATGTGTCCATATGGAGCAAACTACGAGAGCTACCAGAAATGGAATTGATATGGGGTGGAGATCTGAATGTTGCACTAGATGAGACCCAAGACAGATCATATGCAACAATAGAATATCATAAACAAGCAGCCACAGTCATACTAGATGGAATGACGGAATTCCGCATGAATGATATATGGCGAATGCGAAACCTACACATCCAAGAGAGTACGCACACATCTTCAGTACATGGGAGCTGGGCTAGACTCGATTATTGGCTAATGAAATATGTAACCAGCACATGGACACGTGAGATTAGGCACCTCCCAAAAACACTTTCAGACCACAAACCGGGGCTCCTGGCCCTCGATATCCCGACTTACATTCCACCGCCATATGTCTGGAGGTTTAATGCTAAAGCCCTGCTAGACCCAGTGTATAACGACATCATTAGGAAAGCAGTAGAAGAATTTTTTAATTTAAACAAAAAATCAGTAGAACGTGCAAGTGTGCTTTGGGAAGCGTTCAAAGGAACATTAAGAGGGATATGTATAAGTACGAATGCAGGGATTTTAAAAGATATCCGCACACAATTAACGAAGTGCGAAAATACTATTCAGAATTTAGAATAAAAATATGAACGCACACAACAGACAGACATTCTAGGAAACATTAGAGAAGAACTAACTAACTACAAAAACCTTGCTGATGGCGAACTGAAATACCTGACGCGACGACACACATCCACAGCGTTGGGTGAGGGGGGCAGACCAGGTCGCATACTAGCACAAAAAATACGGGTTGAACACAAACAGCAAACAATCCTCAAAATTAGCGACGCGCACGAGATAACACATTACGACACCAAAGGCATACTAGGGGCATTTGTGGAAACATATGACGAATTATATGCTACACGTAATACAGCGGACGAACAAGAAATTAAGGATTATCTAGCTGACATAGCACTTGCATGGTTGTCGGACGGGCAACGGGAATATTTGGCACAGCCAATTACAGCAGCAAATATACAAGATGCCATAAAAACATTACCCAATAATAAAACTCCCGGCCCGGACGCCTTCACGGGTAAATTCTATAAAGAATATGCGGAGCTCCTTAGTCCATATCTCGCAGAAATGTATGAAGACGCTTATAACCAGCAGATCCTGCCACAAACGCTTCGTGAAGCGCTAATAGTGGCATTACTAAAACCAGACAAGGACCCGGAGAAAAGCGAATCATATAGACCGTTATCCCTAATAAATATGGATGCAAAAATACTATCCAAAATCATAGCTGCTAGATTACAGCCCCTCATGCAAGCCATTGTATTACCTGATCAATCTGGTTTTATACCGGCGAAATCAACAGCATATAATATACGAACCATATTTGCGCTCTTGCACCAACTGAACCCGAGCTAGAAGCAGCGGCCGTGCTCCTAGATGCAGCTAAAGCATTTGATTCAGTGGAATGGACATATTTATTTGTGATATTGCAAAGAATAGGTTTGCCTATTGTCCTATTAAACTGGATCAAACTTCTCTATACAAAACCGATAGCACACATTAAAGTAAATAAACATATATCGGATGTAATAAATATACAAAGAGGGACACGACAAGGATATCCATTATCGCCCTTACTGTTTTCTATTGCACTTGAACCTCTGGCATGTAAAATAAGGCAACAACACGCAAGCACAGCACTGAAGTTTCATTTACGCCCTATAGGTATATCACTATACGCAAATGACCTGGTCCTATATACACGTAACCCCCACAATAATTTATCGCCCTTATTAAGAGAATACATTAAATTTGGGAGACAATCTGGACTGCAAATAAGTTGGGACAAGTCCGCAGTCCTCCCGCTGACGGAAATTACCAAACAACATCACATGGAATTCCCATTAACCTGGCAAGAGGAACCAATTAACTATTTAGGAATATGGATACATAGAGATCCAGACACGGTGACAAGAGCCAATTATGCGGTAGCAATAGATAAACTGGAAACACAAATCAACAGATGGATTAGACTACCATTATCTTTGGCAGATAGGATATCTCTCATAAAGATGATAATACCACCCAAATTACTGTACTTATTCGCCAACATTTCTATAACCCCACCATCCCCAATATTCAAGAGGTTAAACGCGAACCTCACCAAACTAATATGGGCAGGGAAACAGGCGCGCATAGAATTACAAACACTAACCTTACCATATGTACATGGAGGCTTTACAGTACCGGACTTACTACTATATTACCTATGTGCACAGGCACTATATGCACATTCTTGGTATCATCCAGTGCGATATATGCCACACCTAGCGGTAGAAGATGGAGATGCTAATCCCGTTCCACTAAGCAGCATAATAACACACCATAGATCACACATATCCAAAACTGAGATTAACACAATACAAGTAACGTCTTCAGCATGGCGACGAATGTAAATCCAGTATTTGTAAATCCAGTATTTGTAAAGCGCACAGCTACCCGGAGGCATCCCTGCGCTGGGGGCCGTGGGGAAGATTAAGCGAGCTATTGCCCAGAGTCACATGGTGCTGGGCTGACCTGCCACCGGTGCCGGGGATCGAACCGTGAGCCACAGCGTCCGGTGTCAGTCACCCTGGCCGCAGCGCCACACCTCTTCCCTACGAATGGGTAGCATGGCCAATAAATGTCCATTGTATGCACCAAATATGCCACTAAGTCAACATCCATCACTTTCAGTGACGCAAGATAGAGGCAGCATAGAAATGCTGCAGCAGGTGGGTTTAGCAACAATGGGTGATTTATACAATAATGGTGTTTTCCTTGACACTGACGACCTGGCATATGTAATTAACCAGACGCTATTGTTCAAATTCACATATCATAGACTGCGGGAGGCAATAAAAAAATTATATCCAACCTACCCAAATGAGCCACCCACCTTGATACCATTACAAATGATAATAGCGAATTCTGAATTCTAACAACACCCATGTAGTAACGAGACTGTACAGAGTCATGCAAGCTGAACTGCTCAAAGGGACAAGCAGAGCTTAGGAAAGATGGAATGCAGTGCTGGACCCCCCACTGGAAGTAGAGGACTGGCAATCTTGTTGTGCATTAACGGAAATACTATCTCCAAACGGCAATTTGCGAATCATACACTATAAGTACTTGCATCAGGCATACCACACACCACTTAAGCTGCAGAAATATGGCCTCCGTGTAGAGGCGCGATGCCGCAGGTGTGGAGTAGGCAATGCAGATTTCGTGCACCTTGCATGGTACTGTGATAAAGTCTGTATATATTGGGAACATGTAGTGCACGTATTAGGGGACATGTTGAACTGTCACATGGAATGTTCAATGAAACTATGCTTATTGGGTCGGTTGAAACAATTCAAATCCACCAAGAAGAAATTTGCTGCTATAGCATTACTAATCGCAAAGAGAAGAATCTCAATGCACTGGGACAGTAAACAGTCCCCCACAGTTAAACGCTGGGTAATGGACTTGGTATATTGCAGAGTCAATTTCCAGCTATATGCGGAAGAGCTGCCGACGGCTTCCAAACCTACAGACTTTTGGGAACCGTTGACAATCTACTTAAGAGCTAATCCTGATATGCTTAATGGTGATGTGATGTGAATATATATGTTCTGTTTATGGCATAATGTGTCAAATGTCAGAATACACATGCAGGATAATGTTAAAGATGTACCATATGCTGATATGAGAATATATGACAAGCCTGATATGTTTGTTATGTATGTTTTGAAATAACTAATAAAAGCTCCCAAAAAAAAAGTTTTAGAAAATCTAACGACCATGTCTATGTTGCTGATCTTGGTCCAAAAGCCAGCTTGCAAATCAGATAAAACCTTATTTTCATTTATCCGTGTCAATAATTTGTTAAGTATCTGCCAGCAAAAAATCTTTTGTAAGCTGTCTTATTGTCTTTTGTATGCTGACTTATTGGTCTGTTATTACGAGGAACATCCCATGCCCCTTTTTTAAAAATGGGAATAAGCTCTGCCCCACACCAAGACTTTGGAACCTCCGCCCTGTCCAAAATGCTATTCGTAACTTAATATAGGGCCCTCATAATTGAAAATCAGCAACACATAGGTCTCCCGGTATTCTGTCTGAGCCAGTAGCTTTCCCACTTACAGTATTACGGATAGCGTCATACGTTTCATCCAGTGTGACTGATAACGCACTAAACCTGCTCTTCAACTTCGTTCCCTCAACAAGTTGCATGTATCATTCGAATATAAGTTTTGGAAACGAGCTACCCAAAACGAGGGTTGAATAAAAGACTCAACTTTATATGATAGATGTAATCTACCATGGGCAACATGTGCCAGAATGCTTTTTGGTTACCCACACAGGTGGCTGTTGTTAAATCTTACCACACTCACGTGTCCTGTTCAGTTTTGCCTTCTGATGAGCTATCCTATAGTTCTTCGTTGCTGTTTTTATATCAGACTAGACCTTTTCCCCAATCGACTTGAGAAGTGAGGATTTAGCCTTCCCGCATTCTTTATTATACCAGTTGTTCCCCCCAGTTGGTCTGGGGTCTTTAATTATTTCCTTAGTGATTGTAGCTTTAAGGTCGTACAACAAGAACTCATAAATAGTCATTAAACTATTGTATGTGCAAGATTTACTTGTCTTGCATTAAATATAGACTGATCAAGGCCTTCACGACTTTATGTTGGATAAGATAAATTGTGTCTGTGCAACATTTATTTGGGACCATTTGAGCGTTCATTTGTTATTTGACAAACTAGAGTCCCTAACTGGGTAGGGGGAGGAACGTTAGATGTACGTACAAAGTAGCCCTGGAGAGTGAGATTTAAAGCGTTATGATCCCTAGCTTAGCATTCTGTGACTGCCATATCCTTCAAAAAAGACCAGCGCCGACCATCAAGCTGAATGTAATCATTTCAGCTATAGCGGTTGTCACAATTATATATATGTGTGTTTTCCAGCTAGATCTGATGGCATTCCGCCATTGCAAGCTCTAAGGCCCACATTTGCTAATTACTGGTAAATTGGGCTTCAGGATTCCCATTTCTCATTCTCCTCTTCAGTAATAATGTGCTCTGAATTATCCAGTGTCTCAAATGTTGTATTAAAATCCCCTGCAACTATCAACAGAATCGGCTTCTATAACAGATTCTAACAATGAGAATATTGGAGAATCTACATTTTTTCCTGTGCCACGATTATATATGTTTGCTACATGGGCCAAATCCCCCATTGGACTAAAACATTTCAAAACTAGTGTATCAGGTGAGTCAATTGTCTTCTGCTTTATATGATAGTTAAGCGAAACTCTGACCCATAACATTAGACCCCCTGAAGGTCTACCTTGATCAGTAATAGCAACATTCACATAATAACTGGTATAGCTTGATCTATAGACTGGATTAATGCACCATGTTTCCTGGAATAAGCATAGGTCAAAGGAGACAATAAATAGTCCCCAGTTAGAATCCTGTAGTTTTGCCTGAAGGCTTGCTTTATTCCAGGATAGAAGGTTCCAGTCCTTCTTACATTTGATTACTAGAGCATGGGAATAAATTACAGATCCTTGTATGCCAATCATGTCTTCTTGTCCGTGGTTAGGGCAGTTCTCCTTTGCATTGTTAATAGATTGTCTACTGGGGATTTCCAGAGCTTTAAGGTGAGGCGGATTATATTTCAAACTGATTAGGGATGTGTCAAGAGGAGTTGAGCGTAGATCAAGGGTGACCAGTCCATCACACATATCCTTTGTGGTCAGCCAAGATGTAAGATAAGCTAAATTTTCATCAGGGTGAGAATAACGTCTGGCCTTAACATTATCAGATCGTATTACTGCACAACAATTACATGTTTTGCAGAGCCAATGAATGATCTTGTTAATGAGTGATGATTCATCCTCTCTCATGCCAGTACCTAGTTTTTGAATGTTGTGCATGTATATTTAATAATTTGCTGAATTTAACTTGGCCAAACTCCCAAAAGATTCACTAATATGAGACATTCGGCTAAGGTTAGTGTATCTTGTATTATTATTGACCCCAGTGGTTAATTTGTAAACAATTAAGTGCCAGGGCGCAAGCACTTCACAGGAGTCCACTGCAGCTGGCTCTACCAATAGCTCCTGACATTGCTGCCAAATGCCGGTGCCGGCATTACCCATGTGCTAGACTTCTTTTTTTTCCACAACATATTCTATTGAAATTTGTACCACACGGCCCGGATCGATCTGGACAAAGTGAAACAAACATAACCATTTTGAGGTACAGCAATAATTCCTAATTGCCCATTGGCGATGGTTACAATGGGTACGGAGAATAATAATCATAAATGAAAACGTAAAGTAACAAAAACCTTAGAAAACATTGCGCATCCATGCTCTGAATTCCATATTCTGTTCCCACTCGACATCCCCTTTAATTCGATGCTTAGACCTCTGCTGTATTGTTCTGATCTTACCAGTAAGATATTATCTTGTTTTCTAGTCATTGGCCCATTGTAGTATGTGTTTCAAGTGGCAGGCCTCTGAACTCGGCCCATCTTTGCCATATTTTGGTGTGTTTCTGAGGGCATCCACAAGCCATGAAAACTGGGAGTTCCAGTCCCATATTGAAATCCATGCCCTTTTTCCAGGTTCCTATGCGGGGTGGAGTGTTTGCTTTCCATTGTCTAGCGATATCTCGTTTGGCTAGTGTAAGGCTGAGAAATAGAAGATGGTGTTTATATCTATTCCCCCTTATTCCCTCCGTGCAGTGTAATAATATGAGTTTGGGGGATCTGGGGAGATCCCATGCCAGTACTTCTGCTAGGCAATTCAGCACACCACGCCAAAAGCAATCTAATGCCGGGCAAGACCAAATTGTGTGTAGGAATGTACCTTTGACTTGTTGGCAACGTAAGCACTGTGGGCATGTAATCAGCCTCTTCCTCCATAGTCTGTATCTTGTGAAATATGCCCTGTGAAGATACTTAAATTGTATAAGTCTTAGGCAGGTGCAAATTGCGGCCCCTCTTGGTGACTCGAGTGCTTCTGTCCAGTCGTCGTCGTCCATTGGGCTCAGGTCAGTCGCCCACTTTGTCTTCAGGGTATCTAGAGTACTAGGGTTGTTTGTGGTCAAGGTTTGGTAGATTTTTGTGTTCTCCGAGGTCACCCATCAGGAGTTTACCTTCCAGTGGGCTAAATTTGTGAATAGTGGTTAAGTCTTGAATGTATGGGTATAATGCATGCCTTAGTTGTAGATACTTATAGAATTGATTGTGAGGCATGGAAAATTCTACTCTAAGATCTTGAAAGGATTTGAGGACAGGGCCCTTCATTATGTCTCCTATGGATGAGATCCCTATTTGGTCCCATTGTGTGAATCCTGTAAGGTCTGCCACTTGGGGGAGAAGTCGGTTTTGCCATAATGGGGTTTCTCCAGTGATGCAACCCAACCAACCCATCCGGCGGAGAGATTGTCTTCACTCTAGGATCACGACCCTCGTCACGGGGGGAAGATCTTAGGGGTCTGCTATGTTGTAAAGCGTGTATATGGAAGGATCTCCCATAATCCACTGTTCTACTCTATACGCTGGATCAGTCTTGGAGCCATATCACCATTCATTCAGGATCTGTAAATGTGCTGCCGCATGATATGCTTGAATATCTGCAGCTGCAATGCCTCCACAATATGTGGATTAAAAGCAGGTACGAAGAGCTACTCGAACATAACTCCCTCCCCATAGGAACTGACCCAGGATTGCATTCATTTGTCGGAACCATGTTGGTGGAATAGGATATGGATGGGATTGTAGTTTGTATAATAGGCGAGGAAGGGATACTATCTTAAAAATTACTGATCTTCCGTAGAGTGATAAGGGAAGACCGGACCTTGACCTCACATCAGCTTTTACGCGTTCTGTTAAGGCGCCCAGGTTCCGATCCCATGAAACAGATTGGGAGTCTGATAGACAGACTCCAAGGTATTTTAGGCCATTGGTCGCTAAAGTGAGTTCCTCTGTCCATCGTCCACTCCCCAAGGCCCCCCTACGCACCCACACTGATGATTTCTGTTTATTTATATGTAAGCCTGACATTTCGCCAAAAAAACGCATTTTTTAAGGATTCTGAGTCCGGATCTATGAGGGTCTGTGAAGAGAAAGAGGACTTCATCAGCATATAGAGCTATGCGATCTGATATCTACGGCGTCCAATCAAAGCCTCGCACAAGTGCATCACGTCTGACCCATTTGGCCAGGGGTTCTATGGCGATAGCGAATAAGAGTGGGGAAAGAGGGCAACCTAGTCTGGTACCGCGGCCAATTGAGAATTGGCTGGATACCCCGCCAGCCACCCGAATAGAAGCCGTGAGGGCTGTGTATAACAATCGTATATATGCTTTGAATTTGGGGCCCATATTCAGATGCTCCAACAGTATGAACATATATGTCCAGCTGACCGATTCAAATGCCTTGTCTATATCTGCAAGGAGTAAGGCTGATGGTCGGCCCAAGCGATCCACTGCAGCTATTGCGTTGTGAGCTCGACGTATGTTGTGTCGTGTCGCTCTAGTGGCATGAAACCGGCCTGATCTTGATGAACCAGATCCGGCATGTATGGTAACAATCTATTTGCTAGTACTTTTGCCAGTATTTTGGCTTTTAAATTTAGAAGTGAGATCGGTCAGTATGATGAACAGAGTTCGGGTGGATGCCTTGGCTTTGGGAAAACTACGATTTCTGCGTGTCTCCAATCGGGTGGCATGCATTTATCTTTCAGGGCGCTGCGGACTATGGCCAGATAACGGGGTCCAAGTATAGGCATGCATGCTTTAAAAAATTTACATGGAAACCCATTGGGCCCTGGTGATTTTCCCGGGCTTCATTTCTGTTATGGCTTTGGTTAATTCCTCTAGTGTAAATGGGGGCTTCTAGGGATTCTCGTGCATGTGCTAGACTTCTGTTGAAAAATAGACATACTCTGCCATCATGTGGTGTAATCCATTAAATATGTGCAGGTGGAGCGTTGATGAACTTGTGAGAAATTGATTACTTATTCGAGAGATATTGCTAATTCTCCCTTTTCTCGAATGTCGGTGTTGAACGGGAGCTACAACGGACCTGTGCTCGAATGTCTGAAGTGACCAATATATGGGGGCAGATCCATTCCTACCTTGTTAGTTGGAAGAACAATTCCAAAGCTCGCATTGCTTGGTGGCGTCAATGCATACTTTACTTAAATTATCCTCTTTATTCTCTGTGCTGGACTTAATTAGTTTTTTTTGTAAGTTCACTCACTATTGATTTGAGGGCTGCTATTTTGACCTTTTAATCATTGACGCTTTCTGCGATATTGGTTATCCTGGATTCAAGAGATGACTCAGGTTTTTGGTCCCCGCATCTTTCAATCGTAATATATTCTTAAGATGAACTATTGCGGGCCAAAGGGGCAAATCTATTGCTGCAAGAAACCATTATCTCATTTAGAGGAACAATTGGAGATGTTATGTCATGCGGGGCGTAAACTTCGGCATGAACATGTGCCTTAGTTTGATTTTTGTTCCCTTCGAGGGAGGGATTGGCATCACATAGTTTGATAGTTCTCTTTTGGGGTCTACGAAAGAGCTTTGTAATTGGTTTGTTACATGGGGGACAACTACGAGTGTCTGATGTTTTAGCATTATCTCCACTTCCTCTATTAATAGATTGTCTATTACACTCAACAACCAGTTATTTGATCCTTTCACGGTCAAACTTATAGTTTTTTAGGTCTCGCCTAGCGATGCAGCGCCATGCGCTGCTCGCTATGCGAGATCTATTGTTGCCGACTTTTGCTCCGATGCGGGACATGAGATGTGCACACGCTTAAAAGACATCAGCTGTGAACGCGTATGGCGCCGTTCGCTGAAGTTGCATGACAGGATATGTGCACGTGCATTCCTGATGCCGCGTTAACACGCAGCTCCTGCTTGCCGCTTTGCTTTGTTAGACATTAGCTATGAACGCGTACGGCGGCGTCAGCTGTGAACGCGTACGGCGGCGGCGTTAGCTGAAGTTGCAGGACAGGATATGTGCACGCGTATTACTGATGGCGCGTTAACACGCCTCCTGCTTGCCGCTTTGCTTTTTAGACATCAGCTGTGAACGCGTACAGAGGCGTTAGCTGAAGTTGCAGGACAGGATATGTGCACGCGTATTAGTGATGCCGCGTTAACACGTCTCCTGCTTGCCGCTTTGCTTTGTTTTAGCACCTCATAAACAGGAGACGCAAATGCGTTAGGCTGGCGCCATGTCATCGCATCTATTGTTATTTGCTCGTGCTTGGCTGCTTAGCATCTTACATCTACAAGATAAGTGTGCGTCTTGCTGGCGCCATGTCATCACACCTCGTCTTTTTTGCTCAGTACTTTACTTCCCAAGCACAAAATAAGGACGCGTCTAAATGGCGCCATGTTTTCAAAGGGCTTACTGTTTACCATAACCACAAAAAAAGAGTTAATATATACACGCGAGTGTTGCTTAACATGTCGCAGACACAAATTGACCATGCGCTACAGTGGTTTACAAGATGAAATATGTACGTGTGTCTGCATGGTGCCATGTTCGCATGCTTTTTTCTGTTCTACTACAGTACAAATATTCTAATATGCATGCGCAAGCGTACTTGTTTTATCAATACGTGTTCTTTATCAATAAACAAGTGCTAGATATATGCATGCCATGGTTGCAACTTTCACATTTATATAATGCTTTGCATTTTTAGTTGTATAACACACATTTACCCTTTACATTTCTGATCTTAAACGTACCGGGTAATTTCTACATTTCATACAGCGCCTTGCCATACAATAACAATTTCGGGTTTTTTTTTCTTACGTTGCAACTAATATTTTCGTTGCGTTATGTGTCGCACCAATACAACCAAATGCGTTTTGCTTCGAAACTCCTCTTTCATCCTATGCGCAGTATGTGTCAACCTTGCCAACATTTCTCTTTCCGTACGTTCTACGAATTCACCTAACATATTTTGTCTGCAAAGTGCTTACTGTTTACCATAACCACAAAAAAACAGTTAATATATACACGCGACTGTTGCTCGACATGTCGCAGACACAAATTGACTATGCGCTACAATGGTTCAAAAAATAAAATATGTACATGTGTCTGTATAGCGCCATGTTCGCATGCTTTTTCCTGTTCTACTACAGTGCAAATATTCTAATATGCATGCGCAAGCGTACACTTTTTATCAATACGTGTTCTTTATCGTTAAACAAGTGCTAAATATATGCATGCCATGGTTGTAAGTTTTACATTTGCAGCATTTATGCGTGCGTACCGGTTGTGGCGTACGCATTAATATAATGCTTTGCATTTTTAGTTGTATTACAAACATTTACCCTTTATATTTCTAATCTTAAACGTACCGGGTAATTTTTACATTTCATACAGTGCCTTGCCATACAATAAAAATTTCCGTTTTTTTTTCTTCCTTAAGCTGCAACTAATATTTTCGTTGCGTTATGTGTCGCACCAATACAAACAAATATGTTTTGCTGCAAAACCCTTCTTTTATGCTATGCGCATTATGTGTCAACCTTGCCAACATTTCTCTTTCAGGACGTTCTACAAATTCACCTAACATATTTTGTCTGCCTAAAGACCTTTGTTTTTGTTAAAGTTTCCCACGCTATTTACTAACACTGAGCCATCTTCACACCATCGCCATGCATTTCCCGTGCCACATGTGTTTTACTATTTTATTACTCCTACAGATCGCTATCTTTCCCCTTAGTCCTCTACTTAACACCGATGCAGTAAACATTCGCAAACCCTTTCAGCACCACTGCCCTATACATCGCTGAAGCCCTACATCTCCCTGTCGAGAACTTCTTTAAAACAAGTAAGTTTTGCCAAATACAATTTTACGTATTCTTACCTTACGTAGCGTTTCCGTTAAACTAACATATATTGCCTATGTTTGCTCCTTTATTACAGACTTCTATAACACCTATTTCATACGCTTTTCATGCCTTTTGTCTCGTTCGCATTCCGTTTGTTTTTTTCACTGCCTTTTATCTCGCTCGCATTACGTTTGTTTTTCTTTATTAGAACAACACTTTCTGTCCTATACTTCCTACACACAATATGCTAAATCGGCTACTGCTTTTATTACGTGTTTTTTTGCAAAACAATAATGCGCTTTTTTGCTTCCTTTATGTACACAGGCCACAACCACTTGGAATCTTTCCAGCAAACACAATTATTAGCAGGAATCTTCCAGGCGCCGCCGATCAAAACTACAACTTATTCAAAACAACGGTCAGTACTCAAACATTTTACAGTCTGAAACTTTCGTTGTTATCGTAGTACCGCCATTCTCCCTTCTTTACATACAACTATAATATAGATAACATGCTACATTTACAACTGCTTTTCGTTACTCTTCGGTACAAACTGCAGTTCTCATTATAATATACCAGTTTAAAAATTCCTCCTAATTTTTTAGTACCTGCTACTTTTATTTGTAATTGTCATTATTTGTATGTTCGCCGTTTGCTTTTAAGAGCATCCTTCCCAATATTTTGCTACTCCCAACCCCCCATATACTTGCTGCTTTCGCTCTCTACGTTGCCGCCCGCCAACACTTAAAGCACATTTTACATTACGTACAGCTTTTACCAGCACAATGCCGTCAACGCAATACTATACGTTTTCTTTATGCAATCTGTTTTCATATAAACAATTTACTACGCTATTTACTACTTCCCTCCCTACCTACTTAATTTTTTGTTTCTTCAAATTGCCGCCTACCAGCACTTAAGGTAAACGTTATGACCCATGCTGCATCTGCAAATACATTCACTAAGCACAACACTTTTTATTTCCCCAGCTTTGCTCTATACCATTAACCCTACCTTATTGTCTACTACCTCTTTCCTTACTTTCTTCCACCCCTCCCCCCTCTCACTTCCTTCTTTTCCTTTTCGGCGTACCCAACACGCAGCGCTTTCTCAACTTACCACCCGGCACCATTTCAAAGCACATTTTAGACCGCATTCACCATTCACAAACACAATACAATTAAGGCTATATATTGCGTCTTACTTATGTAATATGCTCTTCACATAAACTATTCTAGCGCGCTATTTCCTACAAGTTGCCGCTCAGCAGTACTTAATCCAAATGTTATAGTTCATGCTGCAATCTCAAATGCAATGTGCTAAGCATAACAAAATACATTTCACTCAAAACATATTTGCTACATCTCAGCAATATACTTTCTTATATACTATCTATCTCACCCCTCCCCTTTTCTACCCCCTATCTTCCCCCTTTATTTCTCCCCGTCCTCAATAAGCAGCACTCTCTCACAATTTACCGCTCATACATAACACACTTATATTTACCCATAACCTCTCACTGTCTGCCTATAATTCACTATATATGCTTACCTATACTTGCTCCTACTGCTCTCCACATCCCCTCCTAGCAATACTTAAAGCACATTTTATATCGCGTACAACTTTTGCTAACACAATGCTCAATTTATACAATCGGTTTTCATATGAACTATTTCTAATTTGCTAATCCCCTTCCGCTCTCCATACTTACTACTTTTGCTGTCCATGTAGCCACGTAACAGCACTTACAATAAATTTAATAGCAAGTACTCCATTAATACATACAGTATACTTAGCTTTTTTTATACAATCTTCTACATACTTCCCACAATAAACACATTGCTAACACCAACAGTAAACAATAATACGGTTTTACCGTACTAGCAAGCAGTAACTAAAAAAAAAAACGTGCATTCCCATTCCCACATTTGCCACCTTTTTTCATACTCAAAACACACATCTAATTCATATAATTCAGAAAAACTTACTGTTCATATACGTTCACAAACTTCTCGCCTGCAATTGCTAAATTACCTCCACGGCGCACAAAATATCTCAATACACACTACACACTAATGCACCATTATGCACGTGCACGTGCACTGCGTCGTCAGCAACACTCCTACAGCAGGAAATATGCGCGCGGACGTCTGCCGCGTAATACACGCGCACACTATCATTAATGCCCCCCTATATCATACATAAAAATACGCGCATATTGCTATATTTGTATCACAATAAATATTTACATGCTAAAAGTAACAATATCAAATATTGCCGTTCAGCAGCTCTTAAAGCTAACGTCAAACGCATGCTGCGTTCCCAAATACAATGCGCTAAGCACAACTAAATACATGTATTAATACAATATATGCATCCAATAACGTTCCATTTCCTATCATGGTAACTTACGCTAAAGCATACCTAAAAAGTTTTTGCTACCACCCATCCGCCTTGCCATTCTCCCTCCCACGTCGTCACCACACAACACTCATATTACCAACACCTCGTAATAATTACACAAGCGCGTTTAAAACCACACCGCGCATACTTCTTTTACTTTTACCCTCTAAAACCAAAATTTTACACTTACCCGCACTACATAAAATAGCTTTTTGGATACAATCTTCAACATACTTCACACAATAAACACATTGCTAGCACCAACACTAAACAATAATAATACAGTTTTACCGTACTAGCAAGTACTAACAAAAAAACAGCATTACAATTCACACGTTTTCGACCTTTTTCATACTAAAAACATTTTTTTAATTACTTTAATTACAGAACACTTACGGTTTATATACTTTCACAAACTTCTCGCCTAAAATTGCTAGACTACCTCCACCGTGCACAAAATATCTCACTCGCACTAACGCGCCATTATGCGCGCGCACTCCGTCGTCAGCAACACTCCCACAATAGGAAATATGCGCGCAAACGTCTGCCACGTAATAGCACGTCTGGTTCTATTTCCATAGCACGCGCACACTATCCTTAATCCCCCCTATATCATACATAAAAATACGCGCATATTGCAGTACTCGTATCACAATAAATATCTACATGCTCAAAGTACAAATGCCAAACATTGCCTTTCAGTAGCTTTTAAGACAAACATCAAACGCATACTGCGTTCCCAAATACAATGCGCTAAGCACAACAAAATACATTTTTTAAATAACATATTTACTTCATTTCAGCAACCCTACTTTATTAAACGTTTTATACGTGCTACTTTTTGCAACAAGAAAGTGGTTGCTCATTAAAGTGCTGCCAAACAGTGTCATTAATAACAAACACGCACAATATCACATACTAGTATACATATGTACGCCGCATATAGGTAAAAATTACATACGTATTACAGACCTTATTGCACACACTGCAATATAAAATTTATATACAACACAAAAACTTATACAAAAAGGTTCCTTTCCCACATTACGATTGGAATCTTACCTATGCCTTCTGTTTCCCTTAAAGTTTTGCACGTATTACAATTAGCAGGCAAAAAAATAGGTGTTCCTGTATGTGCTGCTTTAGCAGTTTTGGGAAAAAATATTTACATACGTATTACTAACCTTATTACATATACTGCGATATAAAATTCTATATACAACACTAAAACTTATACAAAAAGGTTCCTTTCCCACATTACAATTGGAATCTTACCTATGCCTTCTGTTTCCCTTCCTATTTCTTACTGTCTTACAATACTTTGTGCACGCAATATTTTTCAATAAAGTTTTGCACGTATTACAATTAGCAGGCAAAAAAATAGGTGTTCCTGTATGTGCTGCTTTACCAGCTTTCGCTACAAAACACACATGTTTCATGCTCAATGTTTGCTTCGCATAGACTGCCTTAACCACAATTTGCTAATCCCCCCTCCCTACATACTTACTACTTTCGCTCTCCGTGTAACCGCCTAGCAGCACTTACAACAAATCTTCGCACAAATACCACATTCGTAAATGCAATGCACTAACAACAACATGCACTTTGTTTACAGTTTGTTTCCTTCATAAAAAAACTACACCTATTACTTGCAACTCCTCTCCTCTTTCCCACTTCCTTGTTTTCCCCTCTACAAATCAATACCCAACACCACTAACCGCAACAGCGCAATGCATTTTGTTTATGCCATCTTTTGTTCCCAAGCCAATCTAACCATTTTATACTAGCCCACCCCCTTACCCCACTTCCCTTTTCTCTGTCCACATCCTCAATTCCTAACCATTATTTACTACTCTCCTCCTTCCCGCCCACTTTCTTTTCCACTCTCCATTTTACGTAGTAGTAACACTTAAAACATTCTATAGCGTATACTGCATTTCCAGATACAATGCGCTACGCACAATAAAACACAATTGTTTTCCAATATGTTTCCTCCGTAAAAGCAAGCTTGCCTTTTTATTTATTACCTGACTCCCCTTAACAAATTAGTACTTTCGCTTTGCGCGTCCCCTCCCAACAGCAAACTCACAACTTGCTACTCATACATAACACAATTACATTTGTGCATGCCCCTTAAATCTTTATCCATAATTAACTACATAAACCTCCGGCATTATATTACTTTGCATCCCTTTACCGTTTTACTTTTATCGCCTTTATTAAACATATACTACAAAGTTATGTAATGGTGCCACGCACTAACGGACAAAAGTATACACAGCAGTAATAGGTACTATCCTATATATCATAACAGTAAATAAGCACGTTAACATGCAATAAATATGCGAATTTACGTTGCACACACTACATTCCATATATCAATACAATATATACGTCCCAGATTGCTCACTTTTAGATTGCTTAAACTGTAATCAAACCATGCTTAATACGTTTTTGCTACCACCCACGCACCTTGCTATTCTTCCTGCCACCTCGTCACCTCACAGCACTCACATTACCAACAGCTCATAACACAACACACAAACACGTTCAAAACCGCACTGCAAATACTTCCTTTACTTTTAACCTCTCATAACCTCAAATTTGCACTTACCCCCACTACATAAAATACCTTTTCGTACACAATCATTAACATACTTTACACAATAAACACATTGCGAACCCCAACACTAAACAAAATGCAGTTTCACCATATTAACAATTACTAACAAAAACTACCATTGCAATTACCACGTTCACACCCTTTATCTATGCTAACAACCATATATTTAATAAATATCATTTACCAAAACTTACTGTTTATTCTGCTTCCCCGAACGTCTCGCCTACACCACCTCCACCGCGTACAAAATATCTCAATGCGCACTAACGCGCCAATATGCAGCCGTAGAGCGTCGTCAACTACACTCCCACAACGGGAAATATGCGCGCTCACGTGTGCCACGTAATACACGTCTGTTTCTATTTCCGGACCACGCGCACATTATCGTTAATACCTCTATATTACACACAAACAATCCACAAATATTGCTATACTCGCATCACATTTCCCTTCCTATTTATTACTGTATGCACAATACTTCCTTTCTGCACACAATACTTTTCAATAAAGTTTTGTACATATTACAATTAGCAGGCAGAACAATCGGTGCTCATGTATATGCTGCTTTACAAGTTGTCATTACACACAACGTATTTTTCACGTTCAATGTTTGCTTCACATGAGCGGCCTTACCTATAATTTGCTAATTCCTCCTCCCTACATACTAACTACTTTCGTTCAAACAACAACAACATACATTTTGTTCACAGTATGCTTACTTCTTCAAAAAATCTACACCTATTTACAACCCTTCTCCTCTTTTCCACTTACTTCTTTTGCTCTACAACTCACCGCCTAACACCACTTAACTATAGTGTGCTCAGTGCTCTCTGCTGTAGTGGTGCTAAATAATGCTATGGCAGTGCTCAGTGATGCTATGGCAGCGCTCAGTGATGCTATCGCGGTACTGAGTGATGCTCTGGTGGTGCTGAGTGATGCTGTGGTGGTGCTAAATGATATTGTGGTGGTGTTGAGTGATGCTATGGTGATGCTGTGGTAGTTCTAAGTGATGCTGTGGTGGTACTGAGGGATGCTGTGATGTCGCTGACTGATGCTGTTGTGGCGCTAAGTGATGCTGTAGTGGCGCTAAATAATGTTGTGGTGGCGCTGAGTGATGCTATAGTGGCGCTAAGTAATGCTGTGGTGGCGCTAAGTGATGCTGTGATGCCGCTAAATGATGCTGTGGTACCACTGAGTGATGCTATCGTGGCGATAAGTGATGCTGTGGTGGCACTGAGTGATGCTATGGTGGCATTCAGTGATGCTGTGGTGGCGCTGTGTGATGCTATGGTGGCCCTGCGTGATGCTGTGGTGGTACTTAGTGATGCTGTAGTGCCCCTCCGTAATGCTGTGGTGTCTGTGAGCGATGATATGGTGGCTCTGAGTGATGCTATGGTGACGCTGCGTAATACTATGGTGACGCTGAGTGATGCTGTGGTGGCGCTGAGTGATGCTGTAGTGACACTGAGCGATGCTGTGGTGGTAGTAAATGATGCTCTGTGGTGGTGCTGAGTGATGCTAAGCGCAACAAAATACATTTTTTTAATAACATATTTACTTCATTTCAGCAACCCTCCTTTATTAAACGTTTTATACGTGCTACTTTTTGCAACGATAAAGTGGTTGTTCCTTAAAGTGCTGCCAAACAGTGTCATTAATAGCAAACACGCATAATATCACATAGTAGTATACATATGTACGCCGCACATAGGTAGAAAATATTTACATCCGTATTACAGACCTTATTGCAGATACTGCAATATAAAATTCTATATACAACACAAAAGCTTTTACAAAAAGGTTCCTTTCCCACATTACAATTCAAATCTTACCTATGCCTTCTGTTTCCCTTCCTATTTCTTACTGTCTTACAATACTTACTTTGTGCACGCAATACATTTCAATAAAGTTTTGCACGCATTACAATTAGCGGACAAAAAAATAGGTGTTCCTGTATGTGCTGCTTTACCAGTTTTCGTTACAAAACACGCATGTTTCATGCTCAATGTTTGCTTCGCATAGACTGCCTTAACCACAATTTGCTAATCCCCCTCCCTACATACTTACTACTTTCGCTCTCCGTGTAACCGCCTAGCAGCACTTACAACAAATCTTCGCACAAATACTACATTGGTAAATGCAATGCACTAACAACAACATGCACTTTATTTACAGTTTGTTTCCTTCATAAAAAAACTACACCTATTACTTGCAACCCCTCTCCTCTTTCCCACTTCCTTTTTTTTTCCCTCTACAAATCAATACCCAACACCACTAACCGCAACAGCGCAATGCATTTTGTTTATGCCATCTTTTGTTCCCAAAGCCAATCGCCCCATTTTATACTAGCCCACCCCCTTACCCCACTTGCCTTTTCTCTGTCCACATCGCTCAATTCCTAACCATTATTTACTACTCTCCTCCTTCCCGCCCACTTTCTTTTTCACTCTCCATTTTACGTAGTAGTAACACTTAAAACATTCTATAGCGTATACTGCATTTCCAGATACAATGCGCTACGCACAATAAAACACAATTGTTTTCCAATATGTTTCCTCCGTAAAAGCAAGCTTGCCTTTTTATTTATTACCTGCCTCCCCTTAACAAATTAGTACTTTCGCTTTCCGCGTCCCCTCCCAACAGCAAACTCACAACTTGCTACTCATACATAGCACAATTATATTTGTGCATGCCCCTTAAATCTTTATCCATAATTAACTACATAAACCTCCGGTGCTATATTATTTTGCATCCCTTTACCGTTTTACTTTTATCGCCTTCATTAAACATATACTACAAAGTTATGTATCACCGCAATGGTGCCACGCACTAACGCACAAAAGTATACACAGCAGTAATAGGTACTATCCTATATATCATAACAGTAAATAAGCACGTTAACATGCAATAAATATGCCAATTTACGTTGCACACACTACATTCCGTATATCAATACAATATATACGTCCCACACTGCTCTCTTTTATATTGTTTTAACTGTAATCAAACCATGCTTAATATGTTTTTGCTAACACCCACGCACCTTGCTATTCTCCCTCCCACCTCGTCACCTCACAGCACTCACATACCAACAGCTCATAAAACAACACACAAACACGTTCAAAACCGCACTGCGCATACTTCCTTTACTTTTAACCTCTCATAACCTCAAATTTGCACTTACCCCCACTACATAAAATACCTTTTCCTACACAATCATTAACATACTTCACACAATAAACACATTGCTAACCCCAACACTAAACAAAATGCAGTTTCACCATATTACCAATTACTAACAAAAACTACCATTGCAATTACCACGTTCACACCCTTTATTTATGCTAACAACCATATATTTAATAAATATCGTTTGCCGAAACTTACTGTTTATTCTGCTTCCACCAACGTCTCGCCTACAACTGCTCCACCACCTCCACAGCGTACAAAATATCTCAATGCGCACTAACGCGCCAATATGCAGCCGTACAGCGTCGTCAGCCACACTCCCACAACGGGAAATATGCGCGCTGACGTGTGCTACGTAATACACGTCTGTTTCTATTTCCGGACCACGCGCACACTATCGTTAATACCTCTATATTAGACACAAACAATCCACAAATATTGCAATACTCGCATCATATTTCCCTTCCTATTTATTACTGTATGCACAATACTTCCTTTCTGCACACAATACTTTTCAATAAAGTTTTGCACATATTACAACTAGCAGGCAAAACAATCGGTGCTCGTGTATATGCTGCTTTACAAGTTGTAATTACAAACAACGTATTTTTCACGTTCAATCTTTACTTCACATAAGCGGCCTTACCTATAATTTGCTAATTCCTCCTCCCTACATACTTACTACTTTCGTTCCCCGTGTAACCGCCTAGCAGCACTTACAGGGAATTTCCTAAAAAATACTACATTTATAAATACAATGCGCAAACAACAACAACATACATTTGGTTCACAGTATGCTTACTTCTTTAAAAAATCTACACCTACTATTTACAACCCTTCTCCTCTTTCCCACTTGCTTCTTTTGCTCTACAACTCGCCGCCTAACACCACTTAACTATAGTGTGCTCAGTGCTCTGTGCTGTGGTGGTGCTAAATGATGCTATGGCACTGCTCAGTGATGCTATGGCAGTGCTCAGTGATGCTCTGGTGGTGCTCAGTAATGCTGTGGTGGTGCTAAATGATATTGTGGTGGTGTTGAGTGATGCTATGGTGATGCTGTGGTAGTTCTAAGTGATGCTGTGGTAGTACTGAGGGATGCTGTGGTAGTACTGAGGGATGCTGTGGTGTCGCTGACTGATACTGTTGTGGTGCTGAGTGATGGTGTAGTGACGCTAAATAATGTTATGGTGGCGCTGAGTGATGCTATAGTGGCGCTGAGTGATGCTATAGTGGCGCTAAGTGATGCTGTGGTGGCGCTAAGTGATGCTGTGGTGGCGCTAAGTGATGCTGTGGTGGCGCTAAGTGATGCTGTGATGCCGCTAAGTGATGCTGTGGTGGCGCTGAGTGATGCTATCGTGGCGGTGAGTGATGCTGTGGTGGCACTGAGTAATGCTATAGTGGCGCTCAGTGATGCTATGGTACCGCTGTGTGATGCTATGGTGCCCCTGCATGATGCTGTGGTGGTACTTAGTGATGCTGTGGTGCCCCTGCGTAATGCTGTGGTGTCCGTGAGCGATGATGTGGTGCTCTGAGTGATGCTATGGTGACGCTGAGTAATACTATGGTGACGCTGGGTGATGCTGTGGTGGCGCTAAGTGATGCTGTACTGACACTGAGCGATGCTGTGGTGGTACTAGATGATGCTGTGTGGTGCTGAGCGCTGCTGTGGTGGTTCTAAGCGATGCTATGGTGGCGCTGAGTGATGCTATAGTAGTGCTAGACAATGCTGTGGTGGTGCTCAGCGATGATGTGGTGGTGCTGAGCGATGCTGTGGTGCTGCTAAGTGACCCTGTGGTGGTACTGAGTAATGCAATGTTGCCCCTGAGTGCTAATGTGGTGTTGCTGAGTGAAGCTATGGTGGTGCTGAATGATGCTGTGGTGGCGTGGAGTGATGTTATGGTGCTGCTGAGTGATGTTATGGTACTTCAGTGATGCTCTGGTGGTGCTGAGTGATGCTGTGGTGGTGCTAAATGATATTGTGGTGCTGCTGAGTGATGCTATGGAGATGCTGTGGTAGTTCTGAGTGATGGTGTGGTGGTACTGAGGGATGCTGTGGTGTCGCAGACTGATGCTGTGGTGGCGCACAGTGATGCTGTAATGACGCTAAGTGATGTTGTGGTGCGCTGAGTGATGCTGTGGTGGCGCTGACTGATGCTGTGGTGGCACTGAGTGATGCTATGGTGCCGCTGAATGATGCTGTGGTGGCGCTGCGCAATGCTATGGTGGCCCTGCGTGATGCTGTGGTGGTATTCAGTGGTGCTGTGGTGCCCCTCAGTAATGCTGTGGTGTTCGTGAGCGATGCTGTGGTGCCTCTGAGTGATGCTGTGGTGATGCTAAGTGGTACTATAATGGCGCTGAGTGATGCTGTGGTGACACTGAGCGATGCTGTGGTGGTACTAAATGATGCTGTGTGGTGCTGAGTGCTGCTGTGGTGGTACTGCGTGATGCTATGGTGGCACTGGGTGATACTGTGGTGGTGCTGAGCAATGCTGTGGTGGTGCTGAGCGATGCTGTGGTGCTGCTAAGTGACCTTGTGGTGGTACTGAATGATGCAGTGTTGCCCCTGAGTGATAATGTGGTGTCGCTGAGTGAAGCTATGGTGGTGCTAAATGATACTGTGGTGGCATGGAGTGATGTTGTAGTGCTGCTGAGGAATGTTGTAATGACTCAGAACAATGCTGTGGTAGTACTGAGTAATGCACTGAGTGATGCTGTGGTTGCACTGAATGATGCTGTGATGGCATTTAGTGATGCTGTGATGGTGTTAACATATGCTGTAATGGCGTTGAGAAATGTTATATTGGTACTCAGTGATGCTGTGCTGCCTCTGATTGATGCTGTGCTGGCTCTAATTGATACTGTGCTTGCACTAAGTGATGCTCTGGTGCTACGGAGTGATGCTGTGGTGGCGCAAGCGCTGGTACAGGCCGAGACCTAACAAAAAAGCAGTTTTCCCATATTGGCAATTACTAACAAAAACCAACATTGCGATTACCACGTTTACAGCTTTACCCCATACTAACAACCATATATTTAATAAACAACGTTTAAGGAAACTTGCAGCTTATTGTGCTTTCACAAACAACTCGCCTAAAACTGCTCTGCTCCCTCCACCATACACAAAGTATCTCAATGCACACTGACGCGCCATTATGCACCCGTACAGCATCGTCAACCACACTCCTACAACAGGTAATATGCGCGCGAACGTCTGCCACGTAATACACGTCTGCTTCTATTTCCGGACCACGCACACACTATCATTAATCCCCTTATTTCACACACAAACAATACACGCATATTGCAATACTCGTATCACAATAAATATCTACATGCTAAAAGTACAAACATAAAACTTTTGCTTGCTACAAGCTACATGCTAATTCTTCTGCTTAGCACTTACAGTATAATCCTCAACAGGTTACACCTTCAAGATGCTCCACTCCCTGCAACACAATTGTAATGTCTTTAAGCATTCAAACACAGTGTAATGCACGCAAATTGCATCATTGCAAACAGCCCCCCTCCCTCCTTTTCACTTCCTTCTTTTCCTTTTTCACGTACCCAACACGCAGCGCTTTCTCAACTTACCGCCTGGCACCATTTAAAGCACATTTTATATCGTGTTCAGCATTCGCAAACACAATACAATAAAGGCAATACAATGCGTCTTATTTATGCAATATGCTCTTCACATAAACTATTCTAACGTGCTATTTCCTACAAGTTGCCGCTCACCAGTACTTAATCAAACGTTATACTGCATGCTGCAATAACAAATACAATACACTAAGCACAACACAATACATTTCACTCAAAACATATTTGCTTCATCTCAGCAATCGGACTTTCTTATATACTATCTCTCTCCCCCCACCCCTTTCCCACCCCCCATCTTCCCCCTTTCTTTCTCCCCGTCCTCAACAAGCAGCAATCTCACAATTTACCGCTCGTACATACCATACTTACATTTATCCATAACCTCTCACTGTCTGCCTATAATTAACTATATATACTTACCTATACTTGCTCCTACTGCACAACTACATTTGTACATGCTTCTTAAATATTTAGCCATACGTAACTACATAAACCTCCGGCCCTATATTATTTTGCATTCCTTTAACGTTTTCCTTTCAACACCTTCGGTAAACATATACTACAAAAGTTGTCTATCGTCGCAAAGCTGCAACGCACTAACGTACAAAAGTATAAGCAAGAGTAAAATGTATTAAGCTATATATCACAACAGTAAACAAGCACCTTAACATACAGTAAATATGGCAATTTAGGTTGCGCGCACTACATCACATGTATTAATACAATATATGCATCCCAAATTGTTCGATTTCCTATCATGGTAACTTACGTTAAACCATGCCTACAAAGTTTTTGCTACCACCCACCCACCAAAATGTACCAAATTGTAAATCATATATAGAAACGCCCTTTTAGCAAAACATTTTGTTATGCACCTCCCCTTTTATTATCATAGTTTAATACATATGCTCTCGCTACACAATGTGTTCACTAATATAGTGTATAAAAACCATACAGTGCTTAGTTTTTATAAAGCACATAATATGTGGTTTGATAAACGCATGGTGTACAGTGTATCTATAACTGCTTTCTGTGCACACAAACTATGTACTTGTATTTCACATGCTCTAACTATGTTTTTTATGTAAGTTTTCATGTTTAGAAAATATAGTTTTTTTCCCGTTATACTCTGCAGATTACTTTCATAAGCAACCCAATTTCTTACAACTTCAAAGTATTGTTCCTGTGCTGCATAGTTTTTATTAGTAAACCTGTGTACTCTGCAAGTTTTATGATTTTGCTTATTAAATTGTGCCTATCATAGCAGTGAACTACCATTCTTTACATACATTACTCCTTACTACTCTTTCTGTACTCCACCACTCTCACCTTACTCCTCAATGTGCTTTGCACCTCTAGGTGCCACTCTATACACTGTGCACCCCTCATTACCTTTCTTCACTATGCACTCCTAGTGCCACTCTATATGCTCTGTCCTCCCTAGTGCCACTCTATTTCTTGTGTAACTCTATGCTCTCTCCCCCATAAGTGACACTCTATATGTTGTACTTTTCTTAGTGCCACTTTCTTTGCTCTGCCCCCACTGTGCCATTATATGCGCACATCAATACCACTCTATACACTTTACCACCGTTAATACCACTGTATAATCTCTACCTCTTTAATGCTACTCTGTGCACTCTCCACTATAATGCACAATGTGCTCTAACTGTCTTAGTGCCACTTTATGCACTCTGCACCTGCCAATGCTATTATATGCGCTCTACACCTCTACACTCCCATGCATACTTTCTGCACTCTATACAGCTTTGCATTCTACAACACTTTGCTTTACCCTACTTTATTCTACTCTTGTTCTCTCTATTACACTATTGCTCACCATAATTTTCTCTGCAGTATTCTGTCCCACCCTCTGATGCTCCCCTAGCTAAGTCCCACTCTTATTTACTCTACTCAAACCACTTTTACACATGCCAAACAGCAGCCACAGTGCTCTACAAAATAAGTAAAGTACCGCTCTATGTGTTGCACTTTTCTTCGTAACATAAAATACTCAGCCCCCACTGTCCCACCATATACTCCCCCTTGGTGCCACTATATACACTCTGCCCCCTAAGTACCCCTCTAGGCAGTCTACCCCCTTCATGCTATTCTATGCACTTTACTTCCTTAGGGCACAGTGCATATTAACTCTCTTGGTACCACTCTATCCATTTTGCATCTCTCACTCCAAATCTATGCGCTCTACACCTCTACACTCCTATGCATACTTTGTGCACTCTATGCACCTTTGCTTAATTCTACAACACTTTCCTTTTACACACTTTACTCTACTCTTGTTTTCTTTGCTACACTATTGCTCATTATAATTTACTCTCTGCTACTTTCATCCACTCTGCAATGCTCTCCTTTTACTAAATTCCACTCCCTTTTACTCTGCTCAAATCACTTTTACACATACAAAACAGACACAGTACTGTAAAAATCAGTAATCCACGTTACTCAAGTCAAAAAGTACTGTACACACATGTTGCTTTTCACAAAACCACTTCAACATCCATTAAACATAACAAATGCTATATAAATACAAACCTTTCTTTTCCTATTATCCCTTTGCTATTTTTTTCCCCAAATAGCTCGCTAAAAAACACTACTACATTACTTTCATTTTTTACCATATTAGCTACCAGTGTTCCTTTATAGTCTACTTCAAACTGTACTTACAGAACCCATTGCACACAACAAGCGATATGTACATATCAACATTTCTTACACGTCGATCATACTGGCATTATTCTAAATTTGCATAACTGCCTAATGTACCCACCACTTAAAATATACTTGCATATTCACTATCATAATTCAGCACTAATACTTCCCTAATCAAATTAAAAATAGCTATTATTACAGTAATAAAAAATACCACTTGCCTTTACAAACACCATCACAAAAGCAACAAACTACACAATAACTATATAATACATATTGTTCTAGGCTACGTGCCATAACGCATATTTAGTACACATTGCTTATGCTCATACTTCTATGCACTTTACCCTATAACTGCCACTCTGTGTTGTACCCTTCTTTATGCCACTCTATTTGCTATGTCCTCACTCTGCACCATATGCTACCCCTTACTACCACTCTGTGCACAATGCCCCCTTTAATGCCACTATATCAACTCTGCACCCTTAATACTGCTCTGTGCACCCTACCTTCTCGATGCATTGTATGTGCTCTAACTTTCTTAATCGCACTGTATACAATCTGCAACTCTCAATCCTAATCTATGCACTATACATTGCTACTCTTTTATGCATAGTTTCTGCACACTTCGCAACTTTGCTACATTCTACAGCATTTTCCTTTTACTCAACTACTCTAGTATTGTTTCTTCTACTCTACTCTTGGTCCTCATAATTTACTTCTGACACTTTATTCACCTTATAATGCTCCCCTTTTCTAAGTACCACTCCCTTATACTCTACTCAAATCACTTTTACACATGTTAAAAAACAGCCACAGTACTGTACAACATTAGTAAAACATGTTAATAAAGTCACATAATTGTAAATTAACATGCTATTCTTCACAAACCTACTTTACTCCCTATCAACAGCAACAAGTACTATATAAATACAAACTTTTCTTCCTCTATTATCCCTTTCCTATCTTTCTTATTCCAGATAACTCACTACAATCCACCACTAAATTACTTTAGTTTTTTACTATATTAATTTACCACTATTCCTTTATAAGCTTCTTCAGTAGTGTACTTAAACACTCCATTAGACATACCAAACAGTACATACATATCAACATTTTTTCCGCCTCTATCTTAGAGATATTATTCCAAATACACAAAACTAGCTAAATTATGTACCACTTAAAATATACTAGTATATTCACTGTACTGATTCACCACTAATACTTGCTTATACAAACCACAAATAGCCATTATTACAATATTCAGCACAACATCACTTGCCTTCGCAAACAACATTACAAAAAACAACAAACTATACATAAATATATATTGCAGCAAACTCTACTTTACATACTTATAATACATATTTAATATATTAGTACACATTATTCATGCTTATAAATATATGCGCTTTGCTCCATAAGTGCCACTCTATGTGTTGTGCTTTTTTTGATACCACTGTATTGCTGTGCTTTTCTTATTGCCACCTTATCTGCTCTCTCCACAATATACCACCATATGCTCCCCCATGGTACCACTCTACGTGCTATGTTCCCCTTAAAGCCACTGTATGCACTCTACCTTTTTCATGCTACTCTGTGCACTATACCTCCTTCGTACACTCTATGCATTCTAACTCTCTTGATGCCACTCAATACATTCGGCATTTCTTAATCGTACTATATCCACTCTACACCTATACACTCCTATGCATACTTTCTGCATTCTATGCAACTTCACTTAATTCTACAGCACTCTACTTTTACTCTCTCTACTCTACTCTTCTCTTTCTACTCTACTATTGCTCGTTATACTTTATTCTAAAGCACTTTGTTCCATTCTGCAAAGCTCTCCTTTTGCTAACTCCTGCTTTTTTTACTCTACTCACATCACTTTTACACTGCCAAATAGCAGCCACAGTAATGTAAAAAAAAAAAGCAAAACACATTAATAAATTCACATAATTATTCAATGACATGCTACTCTTCACAAAATCACTTCAGCATGCATCAATAATAACAAGTGCTATACAAATACAAACATTTCTTCTTCTATTATGTCTTTGCTATCCTTGTTCTTCCAAATACATTACTCAAATACACCACTAACTTCATTGTATTTTTAACCATATTAATTTAGCACTATTCCTTTATAGGCTTGTTCAATAGTGTCCCTAAACACCCCATCAAACACAAACAAGCATTATATACATATCAACATTTTTTACACTTCTATCCTACTAATTATTCCAAATCCAAATTACTAACTAACTTATGCACCATTTAAAATATTACTCAATGTTCACTATACTAATTCGCCATTAATACTTGCCTACACAAACCAAAAATAGCTATTATTATAGTGTCGAGCAAAACACCACTTGCCCTAACAAATACCATCAAAAAAGCAACAAGCTATACATAAATATATATTATATATAGCTGTACCATACATACCCATAATGCAAATTTAGTACACATTACTCATGCTAATACCTCTATACGCTCTCTCCTATAAGTGTCACTTTATATATTATGCTTTTCTTAATGCTGCTCTATGTGTTCTGTCCAAACTGTACCATTATATGCTTCACTTCGGTACCACTGTACATGCTATGCAACCCTTAGTGCCAGTTTATGCACTACACTTTCATCATGCTCCTCTATCACCTCTACCTTTTCAATGCCCTGTCTGTACTCTAACTCTCTTGATGCCACTCTTTACACTCTGCACCTTTTAATACTAAACTATCCACTCTACATCCCTACACTACTAAGCATACTTTGTGCACTCTATGCAACTTTACTTAACTCTACACCACACGCCTTTACTCACTCTACTTTACTCTTGTCTTTCTACTCCGCTATTGCTCACTATAATTTATTCTACACCATTCTATTCCACTCTGCAACACTCCAATTTTAATCAATCCAGCTCCCTTTTACTCTACTCAAATAAGTTTTACACATGCTAAACAGTGGCCACAGTACTGTACAAAATAAGTCAAACTGTCAACAAACTCACAAATTCTACAGTGGCATGCTACTCTTCACAAAACCTCTTCAACATCTATCATTAGTAACAAGTGCTATATAAATACAAACCTTTCTCTCATATTAACCCACTGCTATCCTACTTATTCCACATACATCGCTACAATCACCACTGCATTACTTTCAATCTTTACCATATATATTTACCACTATTCCTTTATGGGCTACTTTAATATTGTACTTCAACAACCCATCACACATAACAAGCAATATATACATATATATATATAATAAATAGTATACATATTTAAAAAAAAAAAAAAAAATAGCAACAACTTTTTTTTTACAAACTGCACTGCTTTTACTCATTGTATATACACTACATAAACATAAGCCATCCTGTATCATAATTAAACAGTATATAGTAGCATACAAAAATATACAACTTAATCACTTTCTTCTTTATTATTTGCAGATATTCCAGATACTAACTCAAGAAAGAAACCATCAAAAGGTAAAAATCTTTTGAGAACATTCTACATGCACATTTTAAGCACAATTTCTTTAGGAAATATCTTTATGCTACACTTACTATACAAACTTGTCCATACTTTACAATACTGCTTATACCACATATAAATATATTTACCAAACAATACATAAGCACTATACAAATTTCTATTTTTATAGCTACATTTAAATATACATTTATATATAAACAAACATATATAGTTACAGCAAACAAAAAAGTATAATTAGGCAAAAAACAAACTAAATAGCAATACTAAAAAATAAGGAACTACTTAGGGTACTATATAAAAATGCAAGCACTTATACAAGCTGATTATCATCAAGGGCATGAAAAATTTTCTGCCACTTCAAGGGGCAAACAATGTTTGCCAAATAGCACATTTGCAATTATACACAACTACTACAAACCAGCAAATATATGGACTATTGAAGATTTACATTATATAATGGACCTTGGAGATGCTTTATATACCGAAATGCATTCTCTTAATAAACAAGATTTTATGCATCCTGATGATTTACCTACTTACATTAACCACATTGACAATGTATACTCTATTAGGCTTTCCAAACCATTCTATGGAAACATATTAAAGCCCTTTGATACATTATATCCAGATATACGGCAAGCATTGACTATGGGGCCGATTCGGATCTCGGTCGGAGGCGCACCCAATACCATTCGGTCGGGAAAAAAGCCATGCGAGAGCCTGTTTCCCGACCGATCCGTACAGCACACCGAACGAGCAAGTACGATGCGCACAACAGCAAAAATTCCGGCCGAGCCGTACTCACCCAAACCAGGTCCTGTTCTCCGACCGAGGCGAATCCGGAAACGCCGAACCGAGTCGCACGGAAGGGAAAATGCAGCCCCGTCCGGCCGGACAAGTACGATGCGCTTTCCGTACGCGCCGAACCCGTCGCTACGCACGGCACGTCAAAGCATCCGGGAGAGGCGCACATAAGCTCCGAATCGCGCCACAACACGATCCACGGCTACGAGACGAACACAGCACAGACGAGGACGACGCGAAGCGACGAGGACGAAGCGAAGCGACGAGGACGAAGCCAAGCGACGAGGACGACGCGAAGCAACGAGAAGGACGAACGACACGAACCAACCATGAATCCCTTCG